>OVAW01001110.1:0-10525 GCA_900406365.1 Heliophila coronopifolia | reverse complement strand
ATATTACATAACCAATATCATTTCTGGAAATTAATTTAGTAGGGAATAAAAAATGTTTCATAACATGTTTAATGTAACTATTAACTAATATATTGACCATTGGTTCAATGGTAAAGATCCTCTTGNAACTATTAACTAATATATTGACCATTGGTTCAATGGTAAAGATCCTCTTGAAGAAGAGATAATGTATTCATTCACCTAGGTTCGAACTTCGAAGTTCTTTGGGAGATACTGAATAATTAACCATAATTAATTTAACATGCTCTAATTAAAGAGCAATGTAACATGCTCTAATTAGTCCCTGGCCAAGAGAGACAACAGCTAAAAATAAAAAAAAATTCCTGATTAAATAAGAAAAAAAATGTAAATATTATGGATGAAATCATCTTTGATTATTTTTTTAAAATGATTTTAGATCAAATAGATCTATAAATACTATATTTGTATATTTCTTTCACATTAACTGTTTTTCAATAATATATACTTATATAGTATATATAATCTGGTGCATATCACCTCCAACCTAAAAAGACAAGAATCTCACACCAATAAAATGGTCTCTATATTTGGAAATGCGAGTTGTATAACAATCCCAAACTTATTCATGTATCAAATCTATATATACTTCATCAGATTTGTATATTATGTATTTATTAAAAGTTTTATAAATTTCAGAACAGAAATACTAAAATCAAGTTTTATTCTTCTAAATTATAATCATATGATATAACCCCATATATCTTGTGTGTATTCATGATTTTATTATCTCTAATTATCAAATTACAAGTTTTTCTGTCTATTTAAATTTATTAATGTTATTAAAAATATATATTTCCTATGAAAGGGAAATTTTCCTAAATATATTATAAAATAAAGATATAGTTATTATTTTCAGATCCATTTTTCCTTTTTACAAAAAGATAGGTCTCTAGTTTAGGTTATATAAAGAGGCGAAGATGTCTAATTTCTATTGTATGTAATATTGAGAGGGAAGAGAAGAAAAATAAATAAATAGAGATGATTCTTAAATTACTTTTAATATTGTATGTCTATTGACCGCGAGTTGAATAATAAGTTTGGCTCATTTCAGTTTTATTGACACACTTGTCGACGGTAGAAATATATTGTCAATGAGGTTCTGTTGAAGTACACATCGCTTAAAGATCTTAAATCTTTGTTTTTCCACACACGTCTTGAAATTTTTGACCTAATCCAAAATGCGGTAAATGTCATTCCAAGCATAACAGATGTGTGGAAGAACAAATATATAAGGTCTTTGGTTGATGTCTACAAAGGGCCCTCTTAGGAGAGGGACGAGAGGTGCGACCGCCCGAGACCTACCGTAAAAAAATTTTATTTACAAACATAGCCCATAAAATTTGATATTAAGAGCCAATTAAAAAAATTCGGAGTATAATAGTAAAAAAAAAAAATTATTTTTATCTGGAGCTCTTGATTTTGTTGAGCCGGCCGTGTGTCTACAGGTGTCAAATGGGCGGACCAGTCCGCGGACCAACAATTTTATAGCTGGCCTAGCCCGCATAGCCCGCATAGCTCGCATGTATAACCCATTCATATATAACACCCATATAATCCGCTCATATAACTTGCCCGTAGAGGTGTCAAAATAGGCAGGCCGCTCGCGGGCCGGGCCCAACCCTTACCTCCGCAGAGCGGGTTTGGTTTTAAAATTTTAAATCCATATTTTTATGGTTTTTAGAATTAGGACCCATCACTCATAGCCCGCAAAATGCAACCAACCAGCCCACTTAGTAAAAAAATTAGGTTAAAAAATTATAAATATCATCCTATGCTAATTTAATCTTTCATCCTCTTTACAAAAAGAAATATATTTGATTATTTGATTCGTCACAAAATTGGGATAGTTTAAATACAAATAACGTGTTAACTTTATTTACGTAGCAAATTAATCATTATCTTGTCACATCAAATCAAATCAACCAGTTTAGTAATTCGAGATCATAAATGTTTCCTTGAAATTCTCCAGCTTCAGTAACTGGATTCAAATAACTGTATTGTTATTTAATTCCTTGAAATTCTCCAGCTTCTTGAGAATCATCAGTTTGCGAAGCTGCTGCCTCCACCTCTGTATCGCTAGGAACTGCCCTCGTCTACCCTCTGGATACCATCAAAACCATAATCAAGGTTTCTACGTCAGGCATAATGACATGTTGTTGACTGTTCTTGCCCTTTTGGACACAAAATTCAGGTCTGTACAAATGGTCTTGGATCGTTAACTGTAGGAAGAATTTCAGGTGTTCGTGCAAGGTTTGGAGTCTATGAGATTCAAACAGCTTTCCATAAAGGTACTACATTGATCCATGTCTCCCTTTACGTATAATTTCGATGATTCAAGTTTAGAAATTTGCCTCTAGCACTCCAGTCACTTAGCCCAAGAACATGAGTAAATTAGACGAGGAAGCTACGTTGAAAGAATATTGCCATTGTTCAAATCAAAGTTGGCTACTTTCATTCTTCAGACAATACATGATAGTTAGTATAAATTTGGTAGCTGAATTTACCCCCTTTTTAGCTTGAATTAAACCTTTTTTTACATGGAAGAATCTAAAGAGTACTTACTATACCTTTTACATTGCAGAATCTAAAGAGTAGTTACTATATGAATTCCTTTTCTTCCAGATGGTCGACATGATATTCGTCGGTGAATCTTTTCTGGCTGGAATGGTGGGAGGTGCAGCAGAAACATTGATGACTTCTCCCTTTGAGCTAATCAAAGTCCGAAAACAAGTTATTGCTGCATCACGGCTCCAAATGCTACCGCTATTGCTGAAACAGCACCAACTTCACCTATGATTACAAAACTGCTAAAAAGATACACTCTTGATGTAAAGTCATTGACGCAAACAGTCAATCTCTTATCTGTCTTAAATCATAAACACCCAAACATGACAGCTGGTTGGCAAGAATACACATGGATGATGACTGGAACAGGAAACCCACCTTCAGCCATGGATGTTAAGAGATCACTTGGATGGATAGCTTTATGGAGGAATCTACGTTCAGGTCTCATAAGTGATTGTCTTTACGGAGGAGTCTTCTTCTCCACATGGCAGTTTCTTGACGAGGCAATGATCACTTGGAAAGCCGTCAGAATGAATCCTGTCCCTAGGCACTTCAACTCAATCAATCCACTTTAATTTGATCAAAATGTGTAATGAATGTGTTAATGATTCTGCAGCTCTGAAGAAGAAATCAGACCTTTTATCTCCGGTTTCCATTACCATTGCAGCTGGAATTTCCGGTGCTATTGCAGCTGCAGCATCTCATAGCATTGACACAGCGAAAATATGCGCACAATGTGTAATATTACCAAAGGTTAAAACAAAGATCCATTATCTTATAAAGAGATATGAAACTCAAAGCTCGATTCTGATTTTGTTTATTTTTGGTTTCTTGATTTTGACAGTACATAGCAAAGGAGAGGAAGTTTCTGAAATGGAATAAATCTGGGAAGAGACTAGAGAGATGGACATGAATCGATCCTGCAGGCAGGAATCTTCTGTTCCGAGCAATTGGGATTAGAATGGCTCAAAGCTCTGTTGCATCGTTGGAAGTTATTACTTAGCTGTTGATTTATTGGTTTCTAAATGAAAAGAGACATCACAGAATCACAGATCTGTCTTGAATATATTAAGTTAAAAAGACGTTTAACGTCTGTTTAGACGGAATTATTAATTGACTTTTTTTTTGTTTAATTCTGTGTAGTGAACACAATAAAGACAATAAGAGTATTATTTATGCACCATGGAGCCAACATTGTATTTTAAGGGCCGTTTTCTAGTCGATAACTATATCAAGAAAGCTGGAACGAGCCAACTTATTACTCAGCTTGCGGTCAAACATATTGCTAACAATAAGGTAAATTTCATGGAAGCTTTCAATGACAACTGATCCCGCTGAGTTTTATATATCTAATTCTTATATACAAATGATGTTATCAACAATGTCGATGGAAACAGATTCAGGAGTATTTTCAGACAACAATATCGCATCCGATCATTCACAAGATAGCTGTTTATTCATAAGAGAGGTTTCAATAACTATACTAGTTTCTGCTATACATAAAATTGAGTTCCCTTTGTTCTGTCTTTGGTTGATATTTAAGGAAAGTAGAGGTGGACGAAGACTTCATCTTTAGCTTTATCTGAAGGCTAAACAACGATCACATGTACGGCTCATCATCTGATCCAGCAAGCGAAATGGGACCAAGTGCAAGGCCTTCAACACTCGCCAGAAACCAAAAGTCGTTGCTTCTCAAGTGTGGATACTCCTCAAACCGCCGGCCAATCACCTTAAACCGCAAAACAACTCCAACAGCAATCTTGGAGAGATCATCTCTCTGGAAATACGGCTTCTCGTCTTCTGACTCCGCGGGAACATAATTGTAACCAGGCATTTTCGAGGAATGAAGGTAAACATGAGTAAGAGGTCCTGACTTGATAAATACTCCGGTCTCCGTGATACTTGTGACAATCCCTTGCAAGATATCTCCTCGTTTAGGGAGGAATGTGCGACAGGTGAAGGAGACTTCGAATATAGCTAAAATGTCTTGAGGATCGTTTATTAGAATAATGTTTTTAAGAGCTGCGACGCCGAGATAGAACCCGTGTGTCTCACATGCTTTCTCGTCTAATAGATTTTTGAGAAGTTCCTCCATAATAAGGTGGTGTGGCGACGACAGTGCATTTAAGTCTCTGGGAAACAGAAACACGAGCCGACTCAATTCTACTTCAGAAAACATGTCTCTCACCTGAGGAAACAAACACATGAGATTCTATCAATTCAAAGATGATTCTACTTTTTTTTTCCGATCCATTGAAATATCACAATCTAAAATGGTGCTTAAGGTATACTGAAAACCGCAAAAGCTACTCATAGCCCACATAGCTCACAAATTATAAATCATTAAGTAAAACGCAGATATCATGAGCTAAAAAAGATCTAAGTTCAAACATTTTAACCATATATAGTACTTACAATTTGTAACTGGAACAGAAGAATTTAAGGAACAGCTAAATTCTGGATAATTAAGAAGCAAAGGAATCAACAAGAAAAACAAGACTCAAAATTGAAACTGCTAATAATTTAAAAGTATTTAACCAAATATTTATACGGTTCCTGCAAAAGAAGAACTTAGGCTACAAGTTACTGTTCAGTTCATTTCCATATTGGAGCCAAGTAATATAAGAAATTGAAAGCAAAAGTACTCCAAATTGAAACTGCTACTTTATACCAAAAAGATTAAAGTTCAACAATTTGTGGGAAAATTAAACACCGAAGACGAGATCTTTAACAAAATTTTGAAAAAAAAATTGAAGGCCAAAAAAATCTCACCTGGAAGGAGTAACTTGGATATCTGAGAGAAGGACGGAAAGTGATTTTCGTCATAGAATGAAGATGAGGGATGATAGTTTGACTATCTTGTCAAACTCTATTACCAAACTTTCTGTTTTCAGTAAACGATAGTTATATATATATATTCCGTGAGATTGAAGGAAAGTAAAAAAGAGGAAACAGAGTAGCTGGGATCACTAATCTAATTTTTATTATGGTGATTTCCAATAATACTATGACTTACCATTATCGTATATAATTTTTCACTATTCTTCACCCTAATATCTATATAATTTTTTTTTTATATGGTTTGAGAGAATAAAGAAAAAAAAAATTAAATATATTAAACGTAAGAGAAATACTTTTGTGTAAAACAACGTACATCGATCATCTTGTTCAAATCATCGTAAGAGAAATAAAATAATTTTTTTTATTTCGCTTTAGGCATCAAATAAAATCGGGCCGGCCCTGAGTAAATTAGACGAGGAAGCTAGCTACGTTGAAAGAATATTGCCATTGTTCAAATCATTTTATTGCAGACCACTTCTGAAATTGACTCTTTATCATATGAACCCTGTCTGGTCTAGATTCTATATTTTTACAAATCCGCAAGACCTGCGACACAATCACATTAGTTACAAGACTCTCCTCTCAAACAATATACCAAATTATCCAAACCAATATGTAGCAATAGTAAGATGATACTACAAAGATGACAAAATATATCAAAAGACATCATCTGGAGGCTAAACAGCGATCACATGTACGGCTAATCATCTGAACTGGGAAGCGAAATGGGACCAAGTGCATTGCCTTCACCGCTCACCAGAAACCAAAAATTGCTGCTTCTCAACTCTGGATTCTTCTTAAACCGCCGGCCAATCACCTTAATCCGCAAAACAACTCCAACAGCAATCTTGGAGAGATCATCTCTCTGAAAATACGGCTTCTCGTCTTCTGACTCCCCCGGGACATAATGGTAACCAGGCATTTTCGAGGAATGAAGGTAAACATGAGGAAGAGGACCTGAATTGATAAATACTCCGGTCTTCGTGATACTTGTTACAATCCCTTGCAAGATATCTCCTCGTTTAGGCGCAGGAATGTGCGACATGTGAAGAAGACTTCGAAGATAGCTACATTGTCTTGAAGATCATTGCACAGAACAATTCTTTTCAGAGCCGTGACGCCTAGATAGAACCCCTGTGTCTCACATGCTTTCTCTTCTGATAGATCTTTGAGAAGTTTCTCCATAATAAGGTGGTGTGGCAAGGACAGGCCCTTTAATTTTCTGGAGACAAGAACCAGGAGCCGAGTCAATTCTACTTCTGAAAACATGTCTGTCACCTGAGGAAACAAACACAAAGATGAAATCATAAACAAAAGTAAGAGACATTTCAAGATAATCAAGCACATGTTCATGAGAAATCATCAAGTTAAAAGCAAACAGAGATACGGATTTTAATGATAGCAAGAGAAGATTTAAAGTTTGAGCATTTAACCTAATATCAGAAGAATTTAGACCACAAGTTACTGTTCAGATCAAACAAAGTAAGAGACATTTCAAGATAATCAAGCAGTAAAAGCAGAAGTCCTCTGAGAAATCACCAAGTTTAATGATAGCTAGAAAATATTTAAAAGTTTAAGCATTTAACCTAATATTTTATATGGTCACAAGTTACTGTTGAGTTCAATTCGATCCAGCTTGGAATAAGGAATCAACAAAATATAAGAAATTGAAAGCTAAGAATATTCAAAATTGAAACTGTTAATTTACACCACAAAGATTAAAGGTCAAAATCTTACCTTGAAGGAGTAAAATTCGATATCTGGAATAAAGAAAGGAGCTGAATTTCTACGACTGTGTGCTGCTTAACAATTTTGAAAGAAGGCGCATAATAGCCAACTTTCTGTTTTCGGTTAATATAGCTGGAACTCACTTCAATAATGTAATTTCATTTATTTTTCATATTATATATAAATAATAATAATCACGATTTATAACTTATAAGTTGGCATATTAAAATTCTACCATTTGCATTGACTTCGTAAATTTTACGATAAGTGAGAGATAAAATTGTTGACTTATTTCTCTGTTTTGCGATAAGTGAGAGAATTAACAGTTTGAGGAAGAAAATGGACCGGCGCGTGTTAGCCAACTTTCCTTTTCGAATATGATTGCTATTTTAGGCTAACTACGTGATATGTATGGAATGTTAAACCGCAGAAGGATACATCGGTAATATGTTAATTGATACTGTATTAGTACTAGACAATTCAATAGTTTGTTTAGCATTTGACACGTATCAAACATGCTATATAATATAATTTATTGTTAAATCTAAGATTGAAAAAAAATATATATATTTATATAAATATAATTTATAATCATATATTCTTCTTGCGAAAAACAAATCATAGATACTAAAAAAGCATTCACTCTCTTTAAACTATTACAGCAGCCCGTGTTAATAAAAATTATTCTAAATTTTCTAAATAACTTATAAACCTGGTAAAATAATATTCATATTCATTGTAAAATAATATTTATCTAATTTTTTTTCGTAAAAAAATTATTTTACTGTAACAGTCATAAATTATAAAGTTTAGACTCCATAATTTCAGTGCCGGTTTATTAAGGTGAGCGAGAGGTGCGATCGTTTCGGAACTACCGAAAAAAAGAAAAAAAAATTAATTAGGGTTCATAAAATATAGTAACAAAGGCTTGATTATCTTGAAATGTAGGTCTTATTTGCCCGAAATCTCTCGCGTAGTTGAGAAGGACCTATATAGCTTAAAAATAATACTCTTCGTCAAAATAACGTAAATTAATAAAATAAAAAAAATACTCTACCGTAAATAATAAAATATATTCATTTTCATTGTAAATTAATATTTATCTAATATTTTCTGTTCTTAAAAAATTATAATATACGGTAACAGTCATAAATTATATAGTTTAGACTCCATAGTTCGGTGCCGGTTTATTAGGATGGGTAAGAGGTGCGATTGTATGGAAGTCACTGAAAAAAATTTCTTTTAATTATGGTCCATAATATATAATAACAAAGGCTAATAAAATATTAAAACGTTTTTTTATTTATTTTGCTGGGAATCCATCATGTAGTTGAGACGGACCTACATAGCTTTGAGGTAATACTCTAATCAAGACCACATTCATTTCTTATCAGAACTAATATAGCTGTCAAATGGGTGGACAGAGCCGTCTGCCCATGTTTTTAAAAAGGTCTACAGGTTAGCCCGCATGGAAAAATGAAAACCGCCCACAATCCACGTAAAAAGTTTATGCGGTCAAATAGTGACCACGGGCTAGTCCGTGGCAGGCCAGGAATTTGATATTTTTACCAAAACAAAACAAAATAAATAAAATAAATACATAATTTATATATATAGGCGTATGGGCGGACAATTTATTAACTATATGTGAACTATATGGACGGGGTATACGAGCTAAACCGCATAACTGTAGATATGTGTGGGTTTAGCATGCGGTCAAAATGGGTTTAAATATTTTTAGCCAATGGACTATATAAACTTAAATTTTTGTGATCATGATCGTACCATGATGATGCATTACTGGTTTATTCTGCGAACGGTATGTCTATTTGACACGTATAGTTAAAATAACTAGAAGTTACAAACCAAATTTTTAAAAGAAATTTGGGATAAAAAATTTAATAAAATAAATAAATAAATTATGAGCTAAAAGCTAATGTTTAATTGAGTTTATCCACAACCAACCTAGTCGAAGTATTATATATATATATATATTATTTTGCTTAGAATATATTTTTTTTTTCTCGAACTTCTGGTCCGTGGTTGAACTGACCCAGTCTACTTAATTTTATTTTGGTTTGAAAAAAAAATCTACTAAATAGCAGAATAAATAAGAAATATTTAATTATTTTGGTAATTTAAATTCAATTAAAAATCTTTATATATATTTAATTTTTCTACGGGTAAGATATGATTTTGGCAAGGTCTGTCCTAACATTTTGGAGAGTCTGAAACGAAAAAATAATTAGGAATATGCATAGAAATTATTAACTTTTTAATTTGGGGCAAAATTAATATTTTATAAAATTAGGAATCTGCATAAAATAAATTTTAAATTTAAATTTGAAAACATATTTTTTTAGGCATTCTTGAGAGGCCAATGGATTAGTGATATGTAAGCAGTCCATATCTGTCTCTTTAATATCATTTCAACAATAAAATGTGGAATCAAATGCGATTTTAAACTGCAGATTACAGTGACACCGCTTGGAGCTTTGTCTCAGACTGATGTAGATTGCCAAAACTACTACAGAGAATGGCTACTCAAGATTACAAACCAGCCATATTCCTCATCCATGTGATGCCATAAAGAGGAACTATACTAAGAAGTTACCTATTTTTATTATTTATATTACTACTACTACTTGCTTAAGTAGTTATTGAGTGATTTGAGATTGGAATAACCTCATCATCATGTGCTCAAGTGAGACATCACATTAGCGGAGTGATCTTCCTTAATCCTTGTTTTGTACTTCAAGTTATGATATATCTCATTTGAGTTTGCATAATAAGTTTGGTCCCTTCAAGATGAAGAAAGAGTATATAATATGTTAAAATGATCATTCTTCTTCATCCTTACGTTTCTCATTATTCTAATTAATCTCATTCTTACTTTTTCCAGTCCAACTATGGTTTTTTTATTGTTACATTATTCATATCGGACTATTTGCAGCCACAAAATAATTTATAAAATTCTTTTGTTACGATTTGAATAACATGTGCATTTTATATAATTTTTAAAAATTAGTGCTTTGAAAAACATATAAATGTATTCTTGTCGATTCAATAAGAGCTCCATCGATATCTTTCGATCTAATCAAACTTAACCATCAATGAACACACTAATACTTCTTTTAGTTGTTCTCCTACAATCTGTTTCCACACTTAGTCTCCATTTCCACCCACTTGATACCTTAACTCCTCAAGAAATCAACAAAACAAGTTCCATCGTCAAGAACTCTCACTTAGGCAATCTCAAGGATCTCACATTTCACTACCTTGATCTCGACGAACCCAACAAAAACCATGTCCTCCAATGGCTATCATCCAAGAAACTACAACCACCACG
>OVAW01001109.1:0-10525 GCA_900406365.1 Heliophila coronopifolia | reverse complement strand
TTGATGAGATTGTGACTGTGGTGGGATATCCCATTTACGTAGCATTGGAGGCTAATATATATACATATACAAAATTGTGTGTGTGTGAATGCTAATGGAAAATTTGGCGTTTTTCATTACAGGAATCCAAACTGGACCAGTTAAAAGATTGTCAGAATATTTCGTTCTAGAGCCAAAAATGGATAAAGATATGTAAAATTAAATTATTCCTTTAAGTATATGATAAATACTTAACGGTATATATGCATTTTAAAACACTTCTTAATTGAATTCTCTTTGTAAAATGTTGAGTGGTTTACAGTTTACAAGACGTCTTACATAGACAACTCACCAAGAAGTTATGACACTTTGGACCAATAGTAGTTAATTCATTAGTCTTTTCTTGCTTAGTTTTCTGATTATACTTTTAATATCTCGATAATTTATTTTTTAATTGTTGTAGACCGCTCGTTTCTTTAGATTTTTTGTTTTGTTTTGTTTTGGTTATAGTTTAGAAAGATTAATCACTAATTACGCGTAAACATCTAATCAGAGAGCTGACAAAAAAGCATCTAATCAGAGAATTTCACACGACATGGAAAGAGCTAAGTAATTAGATAGTAAAAGCCGACATATAAACTCTCTTTTCACATTAGAAACCATAGTGGATTTTTTTTTTTTTTTTTAACTATAGTAGAAATTTAAAACTGTAGCAACTAGCAACAACCAAATCGTGTATTTTAATAAAGAAATATAATTATAATAAAGTAGGAGTTACCAATGGAGAAGGATCCAAATGACAGCTTTAGAAGCGGGTCGAACATACACGGGCCCGGTTACATACTGCATGTGCTGTCTCCTTTCGCAATTTATGTCACGTGTGTTTTATAACTTGCATATATCATTGAAGTTTTCTTTCTCTCTTTCCTTCCATTTTTTTTTTTTTGTAGAAGTTATTTTTTAGTTAAAGAACTTTTTCTTTTGTAGTTGTTAAAATTGTTAAAAGAATTATTTTGTTTTTCTTAAAACTGTTTATCTTCAACAATAGTGTTTCTTTTCTTTTTTTATATTAAGAGTATTTATCTGTATTAATTTTTTTATAATTGTTTACAATAAGTTGTAGTGACACAGCTTGAAATAATTTTTATTTGAGTAATAATGAACTTTTTTTTATTATATACAAATAACATTTGAGGCTTAAAAAGATTCTCATTCACGGTTAAACACATGGACAAATCAATTGATTTTATATTTTCATTTACTTGTAATGAGACAAGTAATATTTTCTTGTAACATATTTTTTTTATATGGATGTCTAGTTTATGACATTAAAGTAATAGTTTATGATTAGAGAATCATTGGATAATTAGACCAATATATGTTAAGTAAGACGTAGACATAACAACACAACATGTTAAGGAAGGATAAATATATAATAGTATTTTTTTCTTATAAAACATTATTTGATCGCAATATATACATCACATCATTGCAATATTCTTAAATTGCAAATTAAGTATTTCCATTTGGCAAATTGAGTCAAACAAAGAAAAAAATTCTTGGAGGTAGATCATAGAAGATAAAGGCAAGAAGTAAAGTGGTCCACAGGGACAATGATAAATGGATAACTACTGCCTTAAAACTTCTATGTTAGGCCTTCTTATTCACGTGGTCCGTCTAGATTTTTATATCACTGTATAGCCAAGTTCATGCATAAGTATCTAACCAAACTTTTGACTCTTTCTAAAAGAATTGGAATCCTAAAATTGAGAACTTATAGATGTCATTATAATAACATTATAAAAATTTTATCAATACATTTTAATTTTGTATGACCTACATATTTTATAATATTATGTGGACAGTATTAGAAATTTTATGAATTGACAAAAGAATCTGCATGAGTATTTAATAAGACTCTTTTTTCTAACAAACCATTATTTTTTTACTAATAGTGTAGGACATTATTTTTTATTACAAACAATATCATATTAAAATCTTTATCTTCTAAAAAAAAATACATTTTAGGGTATTACAAATTTGTTGTAAAGGAGTATAAAAGTTATAGAAAAATATTTCAAAAACATATTATAAATGAGAAAGAAACTCATCCACAAGAAAAAGCGGCTAGAAAGTGAATATCATAAGTTATTCCCCTCTTGAGATATGAAAATTCGAAAAAAACATTTGCTTTACCAAAACATATACTTTTGAAATGTAAAAAAATTTAGGAATAAAAATTAGGGAAATTAATTCGAATCTCTCTAATTACAATTTGAGAAGATGAAAGAAAGAGAGAATATAAAAGTTTCATTAATAAATTAAGGACCAATGGGAGACACAAAGTAAATCAACTAACCAATTGCATCTCAAAGTGGTGAAAACAAGTTTTGGGAATGGAATTGCAATGTAACTGATATTTTTTAGCTTCAGGTTTTTAAATTCTTTATAAAATGTAGATGTCAAAATCTAAGATAGTTTATTGGTTAATTGATATTTTTTAACAATATGTAACTGGAGATATATATATATCTAGTTTCTTCCTATAATCTTTAAATTGTTGCAATGCTTCACGAATTAATTGAAGAAACATTTTTTTGTGTATATTTATAAATATTTCTTGGACAACTTATCAAAAAACAATTTTATAATGAGAAGAAAAAAATTCATTTCCTCCACATTGTGGGCTAGTTGTGTCCAAATATGAAATCATTATAAATCCGATTATCTGTTTTTTCTATATTTTCAGCACGAGTAGTGAATAATTTTTTAATATGTTGAAGATCTTAGTTATTTTAATTCATTGGCTGGTTTCTCGTAGATTTTTGAGTTAAAATCTACATAAACATATTTTCACTAGACGGAAATATTTCGTCAAAGTAATTAAAAATAGTGAATATGTAATTAGTAAAAGGTAGTCTTCTAAGATTCTTTGTCATTTTCCAACTAACAATCTTTTTTCTTGTCAATTTCTTAAATATAACAATGTTCTTCAAGTATCTTCTCAATCATTTTTTGTTTCTTTTTTAATTTTCAACCATTTATTTATTTTTCCCCAGCCTAGCTAGTGAATATATGTTCCTAGTTACTAGCCCATTTGCTTTAAATGAGACTTTACAATATTCTCTTTTATTAATATTCCTCAAATTCAACTATTTTTTTTTTAAAAGCTAAATTTTACTTGAACATTCTAAAAATATATATCCATATAAATATTTATTTCCTAATTGTTAATGAATTTTATTTTGGTTAAACTGAGTTAAAACATATATTTTGAAATAAATTTAAATGTTCACTAAAAATATATTTTTAATAAAAAATTTAACTAAAAATGAACGTTGATTAATTTTTTTTTTCTAGTTTTATTTGATTAGTATATATATCAAAATACATTCGTGATTTTCTACTAAAATGTTTTATTGGTTTCTGTATTTTAATTGTTTTGTTGCTCACTTATATTATGGGTTAAATATTTGTCAAAACCATTGTATGATAGTATATTTTGACTCTCATAAAAATTATGAGTTAAACTTAATAAATAATATGAGTTTATGAACTAGATTTTTCTAATCTCGTCACTTTGAGGATTATCGAATATTAGGTGCAAATATACATTGTTAAAGGTTGACAATATGTCAATACATATATATATATATATATATTATTATTTTTTTTCAATTGCCATAACCAATATATTAGATATTTGTATATATTATTTAAATATATGTTTACGATGAAAAATGGTAGGAAAAAATGCGTAGACTCACTATTGGATTTGTTTAATATATGATTTTATTCTAGCCGAATTTTAATGGAGAAACATTGTTAATTTGAAGTTCCGTGATGGAATTTTTACATATCATCTCGCAAGTTTGATCCTTTTTTTTGGTTTTGTCTGAATCTATGCAGTTAAAGGCGATAGAGCTGTAAGCCCAAGTATCTGCTTCTTACTTCCATCTGGTTGTGTTTCTCGTCTTCATCGCATTTCCAATGGTGGAAACTTGGCATTTCTATTTAGGTGATCCCATCAAAGTAAGTTGAAAATATTGCAATAGCAGTGAAAACAGAACCATAGGTTCTTGAATTTGGCTAAGGTTGTCAAAGCGGTAGGGCAGGTGCCCAATCACGAATTTTTAAAAAGACCACTTGGCTAAACGGACGCTTGTTTGCTAGTCCTAACAATCTTGCATGCTAAAATCTTGGCAACCATTTCTGAGAATAGCATTTTCTTGTGTAAAGACTCTATTTTCCGGTGATCAATAAAGTACCTTTCCCCTTTGTGGGAAGGTTCTTAACAGGAGTCCTCCCAAATTGACACCCCTAAATTTGGCTTCTTCTTTCTGTCTTGATCAGGTAGTAGAATTCAACGATGATGGGACATTGAAGTACACACATCTTGGTCCTGATTTGATAGAAGGTGATCAGAACCCTCAGTACACTGTCCCACCAAATATCTGGTTTTGGTTCTTTCCCAACAAATTAAGGATGTTCATTTATCATCTGATGTGACTTTGCTCAAAGCCGAGCCTAGAAACTCTGAGGAACATTTTTCGCTTGTCGGCTGCACTTGTGCACCCGCTTTCTAGTTTGAGGACGTTGCGCTTGTGAAACGGTCTGACCTATTATGGCGGTTTCATCAGCATAAGGCACTCATCACCATGCTCTCTTACCCGGAGTGAAAGAACTTTGAGAGACTTCATTGTGTAATGTCGTTTTGTTACTTGAACACTTCTCTTTGAGTTTCATTGTGATTTCACTTCTGAACTTTGGTTTTCCTGAATTGTGTTTGATTCAAAAAAATTTAAAAGACATTTATTATATTAAAAACAATGACAACAAAAACTGAAATTTAAAATTTGCTTTGGCCCGAAAAGTTAAACCAAAAAAGTTTTTTTTTTTTTAAATCTAATTTTCTTTTTAATTATTATATGACTCCCCAAAAATTAGATAACTAGGTAGTTGCTCATATGCAGGAGATTATTGCTTTAAAAAACATGTTTTCTAAATAATAAATTACAAAATTTTCTAAAAATAAAAATATGTTTTCTAAAATATAAGTTATTGTTAATATGTTTTTTTAGAAAATATTTGTTAATATCTTGCCAAAAACGTTTTACTTTAATTTAATTTTTTCTGGTTACTTTAAATATATATATATATATATATATTCTAAAAAATAAAATTGTTGTTAATCTTTTTTTTTTTGGGGAAAATATTTTTAGTTTTAATTTATTTTCAGTGATATCACTTGTAATTAATTTGTTTTTGAAAGGTTTTTTTTTTAAATAGTTTTAATAAATACTGAGTAGTAGATTTTTTAAAGGTAATTTACCAATTTATGAAAGAAAAAAAGATATTAAGATTGATAGGTAAAAAAAAAAGGAAATACAATCGTTCATATAAATTTTTCCCTTTGACGACAAATAAAAAAAAAACTTATTGCCCTTTGTCTCTGCCACGCGATTCTGGAAAATATCCTCCGACTGTTGGTCGGCCGCGAATCACAACTCTTTTGACACCGCCGTTACTACTACACCGTATCCGAGCAAACGGGTAAGCTTCCTTTTCCTTGTTCTCTCCCTATTTCTCTTTGATCCACCGAATCTCAAACAGATTTAGAGAAGATTATTCTTTGGTTTCCAGTGCAGATTAGTTATGTTTGAAGAGAAAAATCATAAAAGGAGAAAAATTTGTGAGAATCAAGGATCGATGATGGAGGATATGATAATAAGCAAATTACCAGAAGATTTTATACGCTGCAATATACTTAGTCGTCTCCGTACCGTCGATGCTGTAAAAACAAGTACTTTGTCCACTAAATGGCGAAATCTTTGGAAACATGTTCCGGATTTGGCCTTACACTCCCGCAAATTCTCTAAAAGCAATGACTTGGTGACTTTCATCAACAAGTTTCTTTCTTTCCACAAGGATTCATCGATACGCAAATTCCAGTTAAGAATTTTTGATAGTGACTTCAACAATGAATGGCTTGATGGTTTATATACAGATGACGACGACTGTTATGTTACCCAATGGATTGATGATGTTTTAACTGGGCATCACAAAATTCAACATCTTGATTTCTCTTTTGGACACTCCGATTCTAATTGGATAACCATACCCCTAAGCCTGTATACCTCTGAGACATTAGTACACTTACGACTCGTTGGTATCGCCATGGTTGATTCCGACTTTGTTTCCTTACCTTGTCTGAAAAGCATTTATTTAAGATTTGTTTCATCTCCTAACTACACTATTTTGGAGAAACTCATCTCTAGCTCTCTGGTTCTTGAAGATTTAACCATCCTCACATGTTCTTTACATAATGTTGTTGATGCAAAGCCTTGCCCTTTCCATCTGCGATCTCAGACACTAGAGAGAATCTACATGGATGACTTTGGTTACCGTATACCAGTAGTTGTGATTGATGCTCCTCTACTCCAGTCTTTTAAGATTAAGCTTGATTTATACTTTAAGACTAGCCCCATCTATTTAGGGCTCTCTCCAAAAGTGCAAGTTCATGTCAAATTGATTTTTTTGGATTTCTCTGTTGTTCCAAATGACATCAGCTTGATTCGAGATATCCTTACTAATATATCCATCATGGTCAAGGATCTTGATATTTCAATAAATGCTTTGAAGGTATACTTTTATTTACAAATATTTGATTTGGTTTCTCATTAACTCACTAACTATAGTTTATGTTTTTTTTTTTCCAGTACATCCACCGATTATCTAGTGTAGAACCGTTGCCTCAATTTAATTACATGTCTTGTCTCAGTGTTAATCTATGCATATCAAAGTTAAAATGGTTTCCAACATTTCTTGAGAGCTGTCCGAATTTGAAATCTCTTAGCATGGTAAACCTTATAAGATACTTTCAAATTTATCAAGTATATTTTCATTGTGTTAAATATGTTTTTCATTGTGTTAACACAGGAATGGCATGCTAGCTCTAAGAAGAAGAAGAATAAGAAGTATATAAGAGTTGAATCTGTGCCTAAATGTTTGTTATCGTCGCTGGAGTGTGTTGACATCAAAACAATGGTGTCAGAAGATGCTATAGAAGTGAAAGTAGTAAAATACTTTCTAACTAATGCTGTGATCCTCAAGAAACTCACATTACACTTGAATTCTCATCCAAGGAAAAAAGATATATATAAGAAAATTCTTAAATTACCAAGACATGCTATTGCATCTCAACTTTTGTTACTATGATTTTGCATCTATAATAATTTCTGTTGACTTTTTTGTGAATAATATAT
This sequence comes from Heliophila coronopifolia, assembly GCA_900406365.1. Classification (NCBI taxonomy): domain Eukaryota; kingdom Viridiplantae; phylum Streptophyta; class Magnoliopsida; order Brassicales; family Brassicaceae; genus Heliophila; species Heliophila coronopifolia. The sequence continues at coordinate 3,281 of OVAW01001109.1, read as the reverse complement.
ATTTGTTTTTGCATTTATTTACATGATCGGTATGTTGGGTTTTGAAATACTTATACGTTTTTTCGGAACTAAATCTATATGAAGCTCTTTGATATGTTTACGTACCAAATTACACCATTTAGGATTTGTTTCATTGTTTGAACTTCCGGTGACCGATATTATCAAATTTGATGTGCTAAAACTGTTAGGTCTTTTAAGTGATGGAGCAAGTGGTAAAGAGGCAATGATAAAGCCAGAGGGAGTGGAGTCTCTTGTAAAAAATAAAAAAAGATCATTGTCGAGGATAGTTTCATTATTTGTCAACGTTTTTTCCTTGAGCTTGTTACGTTCATGACAGAGGTAGGTCATGGGTGATGGTACTAGAGAAGAGTAACGCTGTAAATGAAAGTGTCATTTTGAAAGATGTATTAAAAGGCTCCTCCGCTTGTTTTTCCCTTGGGGATGAATCTAAACTTTCAATTAATATCACATTCTTTGAACTGCACTTTGGCTTAACATTATAGTTTCTGGCTAATCTTCTGTCTCTGTTACTGTGTTTTCTATCCAAAGTGTATGTGCTATTTGTCCTACCATCCTGAGTATATATGATATTAGATATGAAAACAATCAAGTTTGGTTCTTAAAGATGTAGTGATGATAACAAAACCAAAACTAAAGCTATATTATCATGATGTAGCAATTTGAAATCAAAAGTAAGCAATCAAAAGCAATATCTGAGTAATCATTTTTCATAGTAATCAAATTGTTATTGCTTATCTACCTCCTAAAAAGCTCAAAGTCTCCCTAATAAGCCAAGATTCTTTACAAAAACAGACTATTAAGCACATCTCAAACCTCTACATCTCAACTCTCCTTTACGGTGTAATTGCTACCCCGCCCTTTACCGTGCTTGGTAAGCAACGCCGTGTGCAATTTAGATAACCTGTTCGAAATCGTTATTTTATCTGTTTTTTTGATAAGATACCTCGCACTAAGGAATGCTATGATGTCATCAGTTACAACCCTCGGATTGGTTGGGGCTAACGCTCGAACTGCTTCGACAATAAGGCCATTTTGATCATGAGCATCTTCAAATGGAGGAAGAGTAGAAGCCACTTGAGCAGCCACACGAGATGGTACTTCAGGAAGAGGAGGAAGCTCTTCTTTGTATTTTTTCTGAAAAGAATCTAATCTGCCTTTATCTTTTATATCAATATGATTTCGGATTGTTAAACGGTTTTTAAAGGCAACGTCTTTAATAATCGCTGCCCATTTTCCCCATCCATATTTGTTTATTCCCTCAACCAAAGCTAACTCTTCGTCTTTTGTCCATTTGATACGAGTGACTCGAGCGGCTGCAACTGGACCAGGTGATGAAGAAGCTTCAGCGGCTGCCACTGGACCAGGTGATGAAGAAGCTTCAGCGGCTGCCACTGGACCAGGTGATGAAGAAGCTTCAGCGGCTGCCACTGGACCAGGTGATGAAGAAGCTTCAGCGGCTGCCACTGGACCAGGTGATGAAGAAGCTTCAGCGGCTGCCACTGGACCAGGTGATGAAGAAGCTTCAGCGGCTGCCACTGGACCAGGTGATGAAGAAGCTTCAGCGGCTGCCACTGGACCAGGTGATGAAGAAGCTTCAGCGGCTGCCACTGGACCAGGTGATGAAGAAGCTTCAGCGGCTGCCACTGGACCAGGTGATGAAGAAGCTTCAGCGGCTGCCACTGGACCAGGTGATGAAGAAGCTTCAGCGGCTGCCACTGGACCAGGTGATGAAGAAGCTCCAGTTTGTGTGCTTTCTTCTCTCTTGTTTGCTGGTACATCTTGAACACTTCTCATCTCTGGACCAAAATCAAGTAACAAGGTTAGACATTTTCAAAAAGAACAGAAGAAAACACAACTTCTCTAGCACCACCTGGAGTGTTGTAACTACTACTTTTGGTCCTTTTAGCTTCATAATTTGGGATGTTGTAACTACTGCGTTCGCTTTCTTCTCTCTTGTTTGCAGGTTTATCTTGAACACTTCCCGTCTCTGAGAACCCAAAATCAAGAAAAAGGTTAAGACATTTTCACAACAAACAGAAGAAAAACAGAAACTCTCTAGCACCACATTGCACCACCTTGAGTGTTGTAAGCACTACTTTCTCTGCTTATAGCTTCAGAGTTAGGGATGCTAATAGTCGAGGATTCTACTAGATCTTTGGTTATATCTTCACAATCCTCTTTCTTTTTGATTTGCTTATCTGAAAAGTTTTAAACGAAGCAGCATTACAAAAAACTGGAATTGGACAAAAACCTAAGAACTAAAACCTAAGGGGAAAAAAAACTGATTTTTATGCTTTTTCCAGAAATAGGTAACAAATTGAAGGAAAAGACACGGAATCTTGAAAAAAGAAAGACGAAAACCTTGAGAAAGGAGAAGACTAACGGCGTCGTTAGGATCCATTTTGCACTGTACAAGCGCCGCATAGATCTCTAACTCGGAACAGTTCACGATCTCCTTCAAACTTTGAACAAGCTCTCTCGAAGACTCCGGAATTCCCGCTTCCGTTTTACTTACGTTACCGCCTTGACCTTGACCAGCCATTTTTACAGGAAAAAACAGAGAGAGAAACGAGTCAAATCAGCAAAGAACTTCGGCGACTCTCGATTCCTTCTCAAGCTCCAAAGCTACGATTCTAATAAAGAAACAAAGATGATCGCTCGTTCTGAAACCCTTTTTCGTTTGCTATTTGGATTTTGGGGCTAACGGGTAGAGAAGATTTTCAAATTTTGATTTATTACTGTCAGTTTACATTATTTATTATTTTCCCGCAACTTTAGTCTCTTTATTTTGATAGGTTAATTTACCTTTTAATGGTATTTAATAATTAATTAGGAGATAGTTGCACGGATTTATTTTTAATTTTTTTTTTTAGATTTTAGTAATATAATTTGAGTAGTATTCTTGAATTTTTTTAATATATTTTGGATTTCAATTAAAATTAGTTCCTGATATTTTTAAAAATTAATTTATTCAATTAATTATTTAATTTTGAATAAAAAAATACTAATTTATTTGTTGTGTTTAGTTTTTTTCTTAATTTTTTTTATATAAAAATTTTGTTAGTTGTTATTAATATAAACCCTTAATTTATGAATTATTATTTTTATGTAGAAATTTTTTTTTAGTCTCGACTTTGAAAATTACAGAATCGGACCTGATTAGTGGTAAAAGAAAAAAAAAATTAGATTCGATTGTGGAAGAGTAGTGGAATGCAATGGTTGTTCAATTAGAGATCTCTGGTTGAACATAAACTAGTTAG
>OVAW01001107.1:281-10533 GCA_900406365.1 Heliophila coronopifolia | reverse complement strand
AGTTAAATTAATTAAAAAGGAAATAACACAATCATGACAAACAAACCTTAAACCTTCAATTAAAATGTGATTAAATATACAAATTCTTTTAATAGTAGTTACTAATTAAATTTATAAATTTCTTGGAGTATTTATAATTTAGTGTTTGGAGTTTTGGATCTCTATAAGTAAATTTTTTGTTGGTAAATATATATTGGAAGAATTTTTTTAAAATTAGCTTAAAGCGAATTTTGAAGTAAAACCGAGCTAACAATCAGATATTGGGGTACCTTTATTGCCAAACACCATTAGTTGCTTAATTATTGAGAAGAGACGAATCATATAGTATTTAATAAAGATGGTAATTAAAGTCAGGGAATGCATGTATGTAACATGACGATGGTATGGCCATGTATAGATCTGAGTGTAGCAGAAAAGTCGTGGCGAAAGCTAGGAAATATAGATGCCACGTCAGCGGAAATCTTAAACGGGGTAGAGAAGCCTCCAAAATCTAATTCTCTCTCTCCCCTCATCCGAAGCCACATTTTTTCAGAATAATTATTTTCATTTTTCTTCCACCGATATTCTCCATCGATTTCTTAGCTCCTCAAAAATATCCAGAAAATTCAGCTAAAAAAGTAGTAAAAGAGTTTAATCAGCAAAATAGGCTAAGAAGATTCCTGCAGGTCGTCTATGGCTTCCTTCCTTCCTCTTTTTTTTTTCTTTTACTTGTGTATGTGTGTGTTTTTCGTGGTGATTTTAGTTGATTCTCAGATGAGATTTGGTTGNTTTTAGTTGATTCTCAGATGAGATTTGGTTGATTCTCAGATTAATCTTGGCAAATTTTTGATGGTGGATGGATTCAACTTAATTTTGTTACCTTATTTTTGTTGGTGCGTGTTGATTTCATAGTTCTGTACCACACATCTCGTCTTTATCTTTTATCTGATTGAGATTTTTCTTGTTATTTGTAATCTACAGGAAGGAGCGAATATCAAATATTAGAGATAGAGTGATTCCTTTGGAGGAAGAAAGAACCCTAGCGTTTTTCTCGATCATCGATTTACTGTAAAAGTGTGTTGGTTTGGTAGATTAAGGTTCGAATTCTAGATATGGCTAGTTCATCTGAGAGGTGGATCGATGGTCTTCAGTTCTCTTCCTTGTTATGGCCTCCGCCAGGTGACCCTCAACAACATAAGGTATCTCTGATCTATTAACTGGCAGTTATGTTTCTAATATTGGTACTGATTGTGTTTTCTGGATTTTCTAGGATCAAGTTATCGCTTATGTAGAATACTTTGGTCAATTCACATCAGAGCAATTCCCTGATGACATTGCTGAGGTACTTATTGTGTGATGCCTACTAAGTTTCTTTTTGTTACTGTGTAATGCTTGAAAGAGTATTGATTTGTAATTATCTGTATCAGTTGGTTCGCAATCAGTATCCATCAACTGAGAAGCGACTTTTGGATGATGTGCTTGGTATAAACTACTCTTTCAACTCTTATGATGCTATATATCCATCCCTACTTCTTTATTGTGAATGCCCATCTGATTTTCGTTTGCTTACGAACAGCTATGTTTGTCCTCCATCATCCGGAGCATGGTCATGCAGTAATTCTTCCCATCATTTCATGTCTCATTGATGGCTCTCTGGTGTACAGCAAGGAAGCTCATCCCTTTGCCTCTTTCATATCTTTAGTTAGCCCAACCAGTGAGGTAATAGCGTCCCCAACCATTTTAGCTGTCTAGTATTATCTTTATGAAAAATTTTCCTTTCTCATCTTTTTTAGTCATTCATTATAGAGTTACTATACCATTCTATGCTGACATGTTCACAATCCTAACAGAATGACTATTCGGAGCAATGGGCTTTGGCTTGTGGAGAAATCCTTCGCATTTTGACTCATTACAATCGTCCCATATATAAAACTGAGCAGCAAAATGGGGAAACAGAGATAAATTCTCTGAACAAAATTACAACTAATGGTTCTCCGCTCTCAGAGCCTAAGGTTGCATCACCAGTACAGAATGAAAGAAAACCTTTAAGGCCTTTGTCTCCATGGATCAGTGATATACTACTTGCTGCTCCCCTGGGTATAAGAAGTGACTACTTCCGTTGGTAAGTAGATTGTGTTACTGATACTTCTATATCTTTATATCATTGTTCCTTTTTTGGTCTTCTGCTGGGCCTATGGCTTGAGTATCTGTAATGTGATTAAGCTTACTTACATCTAAGAATGTTGTTTGTATTTACAGGTGTAGTGGTGTAATGGGTAAATATGCTGCTGGAGAGCTCAAGCCGCCAACCATTGGTGAGTTTAACAATTCCATGATAACATCCTCCTGGGACCGGATATTGATGAAAATTCTGATCAATAGAGTTCTATCATTTCGTTCATGAATGCTTTTCCATTACCTGTGGCTATTAGAATGGGTTTTGATATGTTTTTTTAACTCTCACGTCAAGCACTGTCCTACTTTGGCAGCTTCTCGAGGATCTGGTAAACATCCTCAACTGATGCCTTCAACGCCAAGATGGGCAGTTGCTAATGGAGCTGGTGTCATACTGAGTGTTTGTGATGATGAAGTTGCTCGATATGAGACTGCTACACTAACAGCGGTTGCTGTCCCTGCACTTCTTCTTCCTCCTCCCACGACATCCCTAGATGAGCATTTAGTTGCTGGTCTTCCAGCTCTTGAGCCATATGCACGTTTGTTTCATAGGTAGTGTTTCTGAACTTATCCTTTCAATTGGGGTTTATTAGTATTCTGTTGGTAGCTATACTATTGTGTTTTTTGGAGTCCCTGGTTCAAACTGCTTCTCACTTTCTTGTTTTACTGTCAGATATTATGCCATTGCAACTCCAAGTGCTACTCAGAGACTTCTTCTTGGACTTTTAGAAGCACCACCATCGTGGGCTCCAGATGCTCTTGATGCTGCTGTACAGCTTGTGGAACTCCTTCGAGCTGCTGAAGATTATGCATCTGGTGTAAGGGTAAGTGTACGCGTTATATGAATCCTTTAATCACTGTCCACACTATTAGATTCGTTAGCTTTCAATAAGTAGGAGCCTTTGAAACTTCATTTGTGGATAACATTGGCTCCTATAGAATAATTAGCTTTAATATGTCATCAAAAGGATCAGCTTTGATCACACTATCTTTCTTGATGTAGCTACCCAGGAATTGGATGCATTTGCATTTCTTGCGGGCAATAGGAATTGCTATGTCTATGAGGGCAGGTGTTGCTGCTGATGCTGCAGCCGCTTTGCTTTTCCGCATACTCTCACAGCCGGCACTGCTTTTTCCTCCGCTAAGCCAAGTTGAGGGAGTAGAAATTCAGCACGCGCCTNTCCGCTAAGCCAAGTTGAGGGAGTAGAAATTCAGCACGCGCCTATTGGTGGCTACAGTTCAAATTACAGAAAGCAGGCATGGTTTCTATTTCTTGTCTTCTTTTTGATGGTCTTCCAACCAATCTCTGATATGCGCTTGGTATTCTGCTAGATAATTATATTANTATTGGTGGCTACAGTTCAAATTACAGAAAGCAGGCATGGTTCCTATTTCTTGTCTTCTTTTTGATGGTCTTCCAACCAATCTCTGATATGCGCTTGGTATTCTGCTAGATAATTATATTGAAACTGACTAATCTCTCAACCTTGTATTTTTCACCAGATAGAAGTTCCTGCAGCAGAAGCAACCATTGAAGCCACTGCCCAAGGAATTGCCTCAATGCTCTGTGCTCATGGTCCTGAAGTCGAGTGGAGAATTTGCACTATATGGGAAGCTGCCTACGGATTGATCCCTTTAAATTCTTCAGCGGTTGATCTTCCTGAAATCATAGTTGCTACACCTCTGCAACCTCCTATCTTGTCATGGAATCTATACATTCCACTCCTCAAAGTACTTGAATATCTTCCACGGGGGAGTCCTTCAGAGGCATGCTTGATGAAAATATTTATTGCCACTGTGGAAACAGTCCTCAGTAGAACTTTTCCGGCAGAATCTTCCAGGGAACATATCAGGAAACCTAAATCGAGTTTTACTACTAGACCAGCCACAAAAAACCTTGCTATGGCTGAGCTTCGAGCTATGGTTCATGCTCTATTTTTAGAATCATATGCTGGTGTGGAACTAGCTTCACGCTTACTTTTTGTTGTGTTGACTGTATGTGTTAGTCATGAAGCACAGTCTAGTGGTAGTAAGAGATCGAGAAGCGAATATGCTAGTACTGCCGAAAAAGTTGAGGAGAGTCAATCTGTATCTGACAATCAAACTACTAACCGTAAAAGTAGGAATGTCAAGGGACATGGACCTGTGGCAGCATTTGATTCATACGTTCTTGCTGCTGTTTGTGCTCTTGCCTGTGAGGTCCAGCTGTATCCTATGATCTCTGGAGGGGGAAAATTTGCCAATTCTGCAATGGCTGGAGCTATTACGAAACCTGTAAAGTTAAATGGGTCATCTAACGAGTATGGAACTGGGATTGACTCAGCCATTAATCATACACGTCGAATCTTGGCAATTCTAGAGGCACTATTTTCATTAAAACCATCTTCTGTGGGGACGCCATGGAGTTACAGTTCTAACGAGATAGTTGCTGCGGCCATGGTTGCAGCTCATATTTCCGAACTCTTCCGACGTTCGAAGGCTTTGACCCATGCACTGTCTGGGTTAATGAGATGTAAATGGGACAAGGAAATTCATAAAAGAGCATCGTCATTGTATAACCTCATTGATGTTCACAGCAAAGTTGTTGCATCCATTGTTGACAAAGCTGAGCCCTTAGAAGCCTACCTTAAGAATACACCGGTTCAGAAAGATTCTATGAATGGTTTAAACTGGAAACAACCGAACACATGTGCAAGCACCACAAGCTTTGGTACAGCGGTGACATCGACCTCACAGACTGATATGACTCCAAGGGGCAACCATAAGTATGCTAGACATTCAGATGAAGGCTCAGGGAGTAGACCCTCAGAGAAGGGTATCAAAGATTTCCTCTTGGATGCTTCTGATCTAGCGAATTTCCTCACAGCTGATAGACTCGCAGGGTTCTATTGTGGTACACAAGTTCTTTTGAGATCAGTGCTTGCAGAGAAACCCGAACTGTCTTTCTCCGTTGTTTCACTATTATGGCACAAACTGATTGCTGCTCCCGAAATCCAGCCTACCGCCGAAAGCACCTCTGCTCAACAGGGATGGAGACAGGTAAAACCTCAGCATATCTACTTCCCAATTGTCTTACCGTTTCCTTATTATTCTTCTTCACGAATCAAAGTTCTTAAAGGTCTCGAGTTCACTCTGATCCTATTTTTCATGTATCAGGTAGTTGATGCATTATGCAATGTCGTATCTGCAACGCCAGCAAAAGCAGCTGCAGCAGTAGTTCTTCAGGTCCTAATTTCTTAACTTTTTATTTATTTTTGTTAGGATTTACTTTTATGGTCTAGTATCCTGAATTGTCCTGTGTGATTTACAGGCTGAGAGGGAGTTACAGCCTTGGATAGCCAAAGATGATGAAGAAGGTCAGAAAATGTGGAAAATCAACCAACGGATAGTCAAAGTGATGGTGGAACTCATGCGTAATCATGAAAGGCCTGAATCACTGGTGATTCTCGCAAGTGCATCAGATCTTCTTTTGCGCGCAACTGATGGAATGCTTGTTGATGGAGAAGCTTGTACATTACCTCAACTTGAGGTACTACACCATTATAAATCGCTCTACAATGCCCTTCCTCGGGTTGAACTGAAAACCGGTTTTCTGATTCCTCTGTATTTCAAACTTCTTGCAGCTACTTGAAGCCACGGCAAGAGCGATACAGCCAGTGCTAGCTTGGGGACCATCTGGACTAGCAGTGGTTGACGGTTTATCCAATCTGTTGAAGGTAAGACATAGCCTTATAATCTGGACCGTTGTTTAGAGACAAAGCAGGTCTAATCTATGACACTGACTTTGTTCAAATCTGTTTGCTTCTATGTAGTGTCGTCTACCAGCAACAATACGGTGCCTTTCACACCCAAGTGCACACGTACGTGCCTTAAGCACATCAGTACTACGTGACATCATGAACCAAAGCTCCATAACCATCAAGGTGACTCCAAAACCACCAACAACAACAGAGAAAAACGGAATGCACAGTCCGTCGTATCGATTCTTCAACGCAGCCTCAATAGACTGGAAAGCCGATATCCAAAAATGCTTAAACTGGGAAGCTCATAGCTTACTTTCCACAACTATGCCTACTCTGTTTCTTGACACAGCGGCGCGAGAACTAGGCTGTACTATATCCTTGTCGTCCCAATAACGGAGGGATTCTTTTGTTTTGGGTTATTTAGTTATCCAGACAGAAGATTTGGATGTTGACCAAATAAGAGTATATTGTAATAGCTTTGTTGTATTTATATGTATGATGAGTGACTGGATTTGCTGTCGCTCGGGTCTCATGTATAACTCATACTTGTTCTTTGTACATTTTAAATGACGAAGTAGTACAAACTTTTTTCTTAGCTTCAATGAATCAAGATATTGCAAGTTTGTAACACATGCAAGGGTAAATTAGTCATTATCTGCAATAGTTCATATAATAGTAAGTAGTCCTAAGAAGTGTGCCGCTTAGCCCTAAGAATGTATAATGATTAGTGTAAAATCTGTGTTATTAGTTTCATAATTAAAGTGAAATCAGATGCTTTTAAAAGAAATTCGTAAGTTTAGTCAATGAAGTACCCGTCGCTATACATCAAATGGATGGGTTGCTTGCGGGTTAACCTGCACTCTGGATATTGTCACATGTGTTTAAACTAAATTAAAAACGGATTTTTGGAAGTAGATCTACATTTTTTTAGTGGCTATGCGGTTTTAGTCCAAATCCGCTACTTATTTCTAAAAACCTAAAAACTACACCAACTCAAACCACAAGACCCGTCCGAACCATAACATAGATTAAAAAAAATATGTATTTTTGAATATTTTTAAAAATTAGGAAAATTAAATTATGGATTAAAAAAGAAAATGGATAAAATTTTGGATCAGTCGATGGTCAATGTTTGTTTGCGCAATGCGGATATGATTTTACACATTTTCACTGCAAAGTGCATAAAATTATCCGTATATTTAATCCGCGGATGGACTCGAGACACCTATTTAACCTTATACGGGTGGCACTCCCGTCCATTTATCCCATAGGCAAGCGGTCCGCTAGCTCCTTTACCAACTCTACATGTCGCTATCATGCGCCTAAGTACATTCGTTATCACTTTCAGTAACTTTAAACACTTTAGTTAAAATACGATTTTGATTTTAATATCTCTCTTTCTCTCTCTTTCTTCTACCTCATCATCTATTGATTCACGTGAGAAACGGCACAGAGATTGACAGAGAAAGTTGGCGATCTTAACCCACTGGCGCTGACCAAAGTTATCACTCCCTCTTCCCTTCAGGTCATTTTTCTCCCCTTCGATAAAACCACTGGTCGAAAAAACCAACAAAATNAAAAACCAACAAAATTAGTTACCAGATTGTAAGATCGGTGGCTTCAAATCTATGCATAGTTAATCGTTTAGATCTTATCATTCACTTATGAATCTCTTCGATTGCGATTTTATTTTAGATCTCCTCCTTGCTTGAGACTTCATTAGCAGAAACTTAAGCCTGTGATGATTTCTAAGTTATTGTAAATATAGGTTTCAAGATCCTTGAGTTGAGCAGGAAGGTGGGACATTGTCAGCTTTGTAATGTTTGCCAGATGAATAGAGAAACTAATGTTACTTGCAGTAGAAGGAGGTGGTTTATTCTCAGCTTCTGCTTCTGGGTATAGTAAAGGATTGACATTTCTTTTCTCTGGTGATAAGGAAGGAGACAGGCCCATGAGAGTTGTCCCGTGGAATCAGTATCAGGTTGTTAACCAAGAAGCTGATTCTGTTCTTCAGCTGGATTCTATTAAGAACCGAGTTTCCCGCGGTTGCGCTTCCTTGAGTTGTTTTGGTGGCACTTCCGCGGGAATTGAGAGCAGTCCTTGTCCTCCTCTTAATGTAGAATCTGTACGGCATTGTGAAACATCAGCGTCGTTGGAGTCTGGTGTTGTTTCTGAAAATGGTAATGATCAGGTGAGTGAAGGTGGTGACGGATGCAAAGTAGGTTTTAAACTCTCGTTGAGGAGTAGCTTGAAGAGGCCTTCTGTCACGGAATCACGTTGTTTAGAGGGTATAAAAGAAGACGAGACGTTGAATGTAGATGGAAGTGATCTTGTTGGTGAGATGGGAAGACGGAAAGTGCAGTGGCCAGATGCGTCTGGTAGTGAACTCACTCAAGTTAGAGAATTTGAACCAAGGTTTGTTTCTTTTGAGCCAAAGTTTGTTCTCTTTGGGTTTGTTTCTGACTGCTTAATTTTGGGTGGCAGTGAGATGGGATTATCAGACGACGAATGGGATATGGGACAACAAAGGACATGTTCGTGTGTTATCATGTAAGATCCATAGATCATCTGTAACAAGATTTAAAGTGTATTTAGGTTCTGTTGTTACAAAGGTCTCTTCAAGGTTTTGGTTTGTACATTTTTCCCGTGTTTCGAGTGACAACTTTTTATAAACGATAAGAGAACATCCAATTCGATGCAGAGAGGAATCTCAACCACACGATATACGTGAACAAAACTTGAATGCAGACAACTGACTTTACAATATCCGCTTAACTGAACAAAAGAAAAGAAAAGACACGAGTTTCTCCGACCAGCGATTTGTTCAGACAGGTTATGGTCTTGAGCAGTAAAGGTTTTCAATTTGTATTTTGACTAGAAAGTATTTATTATAGCATCAAACCTCATTACAATGTGAGGGTAATTTAGGAATATATAAACATTAGGACCAAACTGAAAGCAGACAGAAATCTACTTTCTACAAACTAAACCCAGAACCTCTTCCGACGTTTCCTGGTGCATCTTAGAACCAGAGAGACAAAGATGCGGAGGATCAGTTCCCTTTACGGAAGAATTGGACTTCTTAGGAGAGTTCCTGAACAATCTACAAACCAATCTCATACATTCCTCGCCTCTCTATCCTTCTCTACAGACGGTGGTTATGGCGGTGGCGGCGAGTTTCAGCAGAATAGCTCCAAAGTCAAGATCTTCGATCGAGATCNGAGATCTCAAACGCATACACGTATGTAGTGTTTGTAATTAACCCAAATTTCGATTCTTTTGTTTCTTCTTTTTGACGTCTGTGTTCAATTTGACTCCGGATTGAAAGCGTGACAGAGCAGCGTGGCTATCTCGCGATAAAAACGATACCTTTGTCGATGCTGTTGCAGATAATCTTCTTGACCGCTTAGAGGTACTCTTGATTTCATAATTGATCTCATTAAGAGAAGTATCTAAAAATCAATTTTAAGTGATCTTGTTTGTCTCTTTTGTAAGGATTGTAAGAAGAGTTTTCCAAGTGCATTGTGTTTAGGAGGATCTCTAGGTGCTATAAAGCGATTACTCCGTGGTCGCGGTTAGTTCTCTCTTTTGACAGTCCTGGTTTAGATTTACATCCATCTGATGATGGTGATTTTGTTGCACAGGTGGGATTGAGAAGCTTATCATGATGGATACTTCACATGACATGATAAAATCATGTAGAGATGCTCAAGACGATTCACTTGAAAACTCTATAGAGACATCTTATCTGGTTGGTGATGAAGAGTTTCTGCCAATCAAAGAGAGGTAACAACAACACTATTGTAATCTCTGTTTTCTTGCCACCGCTCACCAGAGTTTTATTGCCAACACTATTGTAATCTTTGTTTGCGAAGCTCTGTTGATTTGATTATAAGTTCGTTGGGGCTTCATTGGACGAACGATCTTCCAGGATCCATGATACAGGTTTTGCCCTTTTTGTTGCTTATGCTGCTGTGTCTGTGAAGTCGTTTGTGGTCTGAGCAATTGTAATAATTTCGGTTTTGGATGGTAATTACTGCAGTGCAAATTGGCGCTGAAGCCTGATGGCCTATTTTTAGCTGCAATCCTTGGAGGAGAAACCTTAAAGTTTGTCCTGTCTTCGATTCGAGATTCAATATTGAATAACTTTAACATATATTTGCACTTATTATCCTTTAAAATTGATCATTTTATTAGGGAGCTGAGAATAGCATGCACATTAGCTCATATGGAGCGGGAAGGAGGCATTAGTCCCCGTCTATCGCCTTTAGCACAGGTGTGCGTGTGTGTGTGAATCTTAACAAGTTCACTTAATTTTCTTTCCAGCTTAAAATGGCGGTGATCCGGTGATTGCT
>OVAW01001102.1:0-10560 GCA_900406365.1 Heliophila coronopifolia | reverse complement strand
AGAGACAAATCAAGCCCGGTGCTATCTCAGTTCCATGACCGCTATCTATCCTAGATTAAATAAATCCAGTCTACTCTGTGCGGCATGGTATTTTTTTTGGAAATTTTGTTGCAAGGCGTTGTCTGTTCTTTTCGTTTCTCGTTGTGGTTACTTTGGCTATTTGATGCTCACCAGAAGCAGCAAGGGAACACTCTCTATGAACATAATTTTAGTGTCTATAACCGACATTGTTGTAGACTACGGAGGATGCAATGCTATGATAATTTCTGCTTCAGAAGATCGGACTTATTAATCTATATGCAGGGGTGGCTTAGGAGGGTGGGCTAGAGGTGCAACCGCTCAGGATCTATCGCAAAGAAAAAAGGTCCTTACGAATAGGGCCCATAAAATATAGTATTAGAAGCCCATAAAAAATAATTGTCATCTAATATTACAGATATTTTTTATTTTCGCGCAGAGCCCTAAATATGGTTGAGCCGATACGTCTATATGTGTTTGCTAACTACGATGAAGTTAAGCTCTTTCCTAGTACTTAGCATACAGTTCAATATTGTTAATAGCCTAATAGGATTTGTTTTTATTTAACTTATTTTTCATGTTCTAATTTGAAAATATTTTATTTTTGACATTATAGTAAAGCTCTTTTATAAGTACATAGCATAAGAAGGTAGACAGTCCTATATTATCAAAGGATTCAATTTTTTTTATATAGCATATTTGTTCATGTTCGAATCTGCAAAAATATCGATCTTTGACATTATAGTTAATCTCTTTTGTTAGTATTAGCATAAGAAGGTAGACACTAGACAAACCTATATTGTTAAGGACAGGGCCGATCTTGAAACTCCAGGGGTCTCGGACAAATCTAAAATTTAAGGGCCACTTTGAATGATTTTTTTTAGAAAGGAATAGGGTCTATATCTACTGTAAAATATTTTTTTTAAAAAAATTTTGGGCCGAGGCGAATGTTTCGTTTCACTCTACTCAGGGCCAGCCTTGGTTAAGGAGATTCTTTTTTTTTTTAAATAGCTTTTTGGGTCCTTGTTTGAATCTAAAAATCTCGATCTTCGACATTATAAAACCCTAATATAGCTTTTCGATTTCATAATCTTGGTTGCATTTCTAAACTCACAGGTTTGGAGTCTGTCAAAGGGGAAATTGTTGAGGAATTTCATCTTTCCTTCAGCAATAAATGCACTCTCATTGGACCCTGGTGGGTCTGTGTTCTATGCTGGTGGCAGAGGTAGCAAAATTTATATCGGTGCCTTTAATACCACAAGTGACTATGTGACACAAGTTCTTGGTTCAGTTTCCGTACAAAGCTACTTTCCGTTCCTTATATTCTAACCACAAACAACAATTTAATAATTTGTTAACATCTATATCTTAATATCCATATTTTAATAGTATTTGGTACTCAATGCCGGTCCTGACAGTTGAGGCGCCTGATCTTAAAAACAAAATTATATAAAAAAATTGTTGTTTAAAAATTTGAGGTCAAAAAGTTATATTTTAAATTATTTTGCGGCCCATACTACAAAAAATTAGGTCATATTTTAAAAAAAAAATGAGGCATGAGACGAATGTTTCTTTAGGCATGCCACATGTCCGGGCCTCATAGTACTTGATTCTAAATTTGATTAAATTAGATCTCTTATGTTGCATTTGATTTTTTTTCGTTTCGATGATTTTTGTTTTGTTTTCCATTAGCTCAACTGGCTGATTTAATTATATTTAACTTCTTCTCAACTGGAGACACCCGAATTCGAACCCGGTCATAGTGTAGAAGCACAGAAGTGACAACCATTTGTGCCACTTGTCTTCCAGATATAACTGGGCTTTTTCTTGTAATTAGTTGTCTTCTTTTGCGACAACATAAGCACCGTATATTAAATTAGATTGGTACAAATTTAATGGTCTAATTAATCTCTATTGGATCATTATTTTTTTGCCGAACAGCAAAGCGGTTACTTGCTTAGCATATTGCGCAGACAGGAACCTTTTGATTTCCGGATCAGACGATGGTGTGGTTTGCGTTTGGGATCCCAAATCATGCCGGCCTGTTCGTAGTTTCAGCCATGGAAAAGGTATTTTTGGTATCATTTTCTTATGTCTTAAGTAAAGGTGGGCGAACAGGAATTCGGGACAGAATTTGAGAACTAAAATACTTGTCTCTTTTTTTTCCCGTGGGAACAGAAATGGGAAATCCCAAAGTTTTTTTGACATTTTGTTATTTGATAGTTAAAATTTTCAAAACTAAAAAAAACCAATATGATTTGTATAAAATCAATCAAAATACTATCCAACAATAAAAATAAACTAAAATAATTGATCAACAATCTCATAAATATTTAATACCAAATAATAAAATATTATTTTTTGTTTGATTGTCCAACAAATTCTATAAAAACTTATTTAAAAACTTGTTTAAATTTACAGAAATAAAATAAAATCAAAATTAATTAACAAAATTTTATTTACTATATGGATTAAATAATTTTCTATAAAAAATTGTGTCTATAATTATATATAAAATCATTTTTATGTGTAAAAGAGACTTTTGAAATTTATGTTTCCATCCCCTTCGCATTCTGGAATTGAAAACTTGTCCCAAAAGGGAAAGCATTCTCATATGGGACATGAACATAAATGTGGCCACCCCAAGTTTTGAGTTTTACTTTTACAAAATGGTTTCTTACAAATTTTTTGTTACAGGTCCTGTGAATAATATCCAAATTGTTAGAAAATTGGTTACCGCTAATTCGAACAAAGAGCAATCTTCCTGGAAAAAACATGGATTGTCATTACCACCACCTTTGGAAAAATATGAAAGATCAGGAGAAGAAGCCATGGATGGTATACTAAGGATGGATTCCAACTATGATGAGTATGATATCAGTGAGTCTGAGATCAGTGACTATTCTGAAAAACCTTACAATCTACTGAGGAGCGGGCATCACAAGGTTAAGGTGAATAACATGTTTCGTTGCCCGTTTTGCCCAAATAAGAAGAAGTAAAACTATGAGTACAAGGACTAGAGGTGTCAAATGGGCGGGCGGGCAGCCCGCCTGAAAAATTTGAAGCTCATGCCGGCCCGCGGGCCAAATTGTTGAAAACCATGACCGCACCGCCCGGAAAAGTGGTCACCGCGCCGGCGATTTGCGGGCTGGTCCAAAATGTTGGATTAAAAAAAAAACAATTCTTTAATGAAAAAAAAATTGGGCGGGCTATATGTATTGGTTATACATGCGCGTTATACGGGCTTGCCCACTAGCCCATGGGCGCCCGCCCATTTAGCCCGCTAGCTTGAGAAAGAATGTGAGTTTAAGCACTGCAGCAAAAAGGACTGGAGTGATAAATTAGGAGACTGAAGGTCAAAGTCTTATGGTTGGTTCGCCTGTGAAGATAACTACAACTCACAAGGGTTGATAGCAGAGTACCTGTCAACAGCAGGAAAACTGAGAAGATTCTCAACATATGCACAGAAGCATGATGATTCTATGGGTGCTAGTGATCATGATCTGGTGTTTGTGTATCCCTCGGTAGGAATTTTGGCAAACGTCGAAAGAAAATGTAGTGAAACAGATGACAAGTATGTTGGCGAGAGTAGTAGTAAGATGAGGGATGAATTGATGAGGTATGGCTTTGATCTTAAGAAAGTCCAGTTATTGTGGAACTATGTAGAGTGTCATTGTGGGTTTGCGTTAGTTTATTTTCAAAAATGCTGCAATGTTCGAGAGACATTTCAAAAGGAATAACTGTGGTCGGGAAAAGTATTATGCTATAGGGGAAAAAGGTGAAGACTGTTTGGTTGGGTTGCAACGGAGAAAGACTACTGGTCAAAAACCGTTTTTGGTCATGAGCTTAGAAAATCATGGGACCTGAAGTCAGTTTTCGATAGAGTCGTAGCAAAAGGCTCAGAAAGAGCACCGAAGAAAGCGAAAATGGACTCTGAAGGAAGCAGCAGCAACAACTATCCCGCAGTAATTGACCAACACGATGCTTTCTGATATGATATGTTTCTACATGATGCTTTCTGATTTGCTTTTGTGTTTTCTTTTCAGTTTGGCTGAGTCGAAGGAGGACCTGGAGGGTTACAGCTTGTCAGGAGTTTGATGATACTAGTATATATATAGATATAGATATAGTTGTAAGTTCTGTATAGTTTAGTAATGAAGAACTTATGCACAAGAAGAATCTGAGATTTAAGGAAATATGTGTTAAATGTATGTATGTTAGCCTCTGCTGATACTTAAAATGGTTCTGATTTGTATTGGACTCTATATGCTGTGACTGACAAATATATGTATGGTTCTGATTAGTGTATGCAGGTTTAGCATCTGCTGTGGCTACTCTGATTTTTCACATGTTATATAGTATTGATCCTGTGATTTTTATCATTGGCCATTCTGCAAAATGACTTGAGATTATCTCCAATTTTTCTCCCTGATGTTGTCACCTTATTCTTTTTTTTTTTGTTAACAAAGAAATCATGTAGAAATCATGTTGAAATCGGGTCGAAATCAGATCGAAATCGAGAGTGAACCGGTTTTCATTAAGGGTATTTTGGTCACAGAAACATTTTTGAAGGGTGTTGTGAAAAAACCGAGGATGAACTGGTTAAACAAGATTCAGTACAAGTCTTTGTGAATATCCGAACAAAGTTTCTCAAATAGACAAAATGAATTTTGTATAGAGAAGATAAGCTCTTTAAAGCCTAACCACTGCAAACATCATAAGGTTGACTGGTTGAGGTAGCGCGGTGTCTTCCAGTAGCCGAGAGAGGTAACACGATTTTCTCACAATTCGATCCATAAAACAAGTGCCGTCTTAATTATTTTAGGAGTTATTGGGACATTTTTTTTAAAAAGGCTCCTTAACAAGTTGTTACATACATATGGGTTAAAAAAATTATAATATGTTTGGAGTCTTCTTAAATTTTTGTCCTAAAAAAATTACATTTGTTTGTAATATTTTCTTCTGTCATATGTCACAACGGGGCGAGGCCGATAGCATAAATTCCACTAAAAGAACACATCATTGTAGAAGCATGAAGTCGCACTCCTGAACCAAAGTTACTCTTACTCTAACAACTAAACCAAAAGACATCCGATCATTCATTTGTTATCTTTTTTAGCTTCTCTTTACATTTATATAAAAACATCTTTACTCTAATTAATCTTTTAAAATATTATTATTTTTTTTTTTTTTTTTTGTCAAGCTTAAAATATTATTTTTATTTATGATTTTAAATAATAAAATAATATTTAATCTAATTTAACTATTTTTTTAGTTTAATAAATTTTTCATTTTTACAAAAGTTTTTTTAAAAATTGTGAATCTTTTTTATTCGGAGTCCCGGGGCGACCGCCACAACCCTACCCCTAAGCCGGTTTTGAAAACAACCCTGATGAGATGTCGATGTAGAGGTGCAATGGTGAATACTGATATTTCTTTCCACATTCACAAGAAAAAGATTTTTTTTTGTTAAGTTTGAAACTTGTAGAGTAGATAGTTTTGGGTACTATATGTTTTACTATTTAAATACTTTTTTTTGAATTAAAAGAGCAAACGAAATCTCGATCTAAATAAAATACAAAAAAACCTTACTTTTAACTGTATTAATTTTTTAACAGAATACAAAACACATAAATCACATAGACTTTTAACGGTGTTAGATTTATGTGTTTTACAATTTTCTAACTAAAACTAACACTGTTACTTTTAACGGTGTTAGTTTTAGTTAGAAAATTATAAAACACATAAATCTAACGGTTTGCTGTTTTTTTCCTTTTAAACAATACTAACGCTTTGATGTTTAACATTTAAAATAAAGATTGTATGTAGTTTTGTTTTAAAAAACAGCAAACAGTTGAAAAGTATAAAACATAAAAAAATTTAGAAAGACACCTGACTTTTTTCTTCCTAATTGTTTTAGTGTTTATAATTTTTTTTTGTCAACTTAGAAATTTTCTTTGTTTGGGAGAGAAAACTAGGAATTCTAAAAAAAAAAAAGTGAATCATGTTATGGATTAAAAATTCATACTCAATCGTTTCTTTATTCAATCTTTTTAGCTTCTAGTTTCACTATCCTTTAGGTTTTTTCACCGGAAGAAAATTCATGTTATATCAGTCTTTTTTAAGTTTTAGGACAATTTATTTGTTCAAAGTCAAAATAAAGAAACATTTTTTTCTATTTGAAAAGTAAAATAGACATATTTTTGTTTGACTAAGTATTTATTTAACAAAAAAATTATTAAAAAAAATATATTTAATGGTTTTTTAACGGTGTTAGTGAAGAGGTTTCTTTTGCAGGTATTGCAATTTATTTAGATCGAGGTTTATTTTGCATTTTTTGAATAGTTCGAGATTTTTTTTTACATTTTTCCCTGTTTTTAAAACATAGAAAGCAAAGTTTTCAATATAAATTTTTAAAAGCTAGTATTTTTCAGTGATTAATTTAAATGTTTTCGTATGAAAAAATAGCAAATAATGTTTTATTTTGTATATGATTCTCAATTTTGTAATTTTAAAGTTTTTTATGGATTTAATAAAAACTTTAAGTCTTAAATTAATTATATAATGACATTGTGTGTAATATAACACATGATTAAATGTTTATTTCAAAAGATTTTTTTTTAATATATAGTAGATTAAACATGGAAAAGACAATTCTTAATTTAGTAAAAATAATTTTAAATATTTAAATATTTCTTTTATAAAATAATTAAAAGTTTAGAATATATTAAAACATTGTCTTTTTGTTGTATTTTTTCAATGATTATTTTATATATTTTATTATTTAGAAATACTTAATTTAAATGAATAATTTTTTAAATTATGTTTTTGGACAAAATTTAATAGTAAGTAAAATAATCAATTTAAAAAATACAGTTAAATATTTTATTAATTAAATCATTGAATGTCCAGATTTTAAATTGACAAAAATATCTTTATAGAATTTATTTTTAACAATGATAATTTATGTAACATAATACATGATTAAATGTTTTATAATAGAAATGGCTTCTTTTTTTATATATTTGTTTGATAGATTTATTGTTATAAAATTTATATAAATTTAAAATTAGGTGACTTATATATTTTTAAAATAAAATAAAATATTTGTTAGTTAATTTGATTATATGATTAAAAAATTTCTACACAAAACATTAATTAAAACTAATATTTAACTAATTCGGTAGAAATTAATAGTATTTACTTAAATTTTTTATAAACTAAAATAAATGTTAGTTATAAATTATATATTATAAATTTATCTTAATTAAATATAATAATTAATTATTTTATTTATAGCTATACAATTTTGTTTTTTTTTTATAAAGTATTATATAATAATAATAATTATTTAATTATCTATGTATTTTTAATTTTTTTATGACATTTGATGTAAATATTTACAAAATTGAAGTTTGTTTTTTTTTAACATCTCTTTTAATATATGGTAGATAATTATATTTAATTATAATTATAACTAAATAATGTATTAAAAATAATATTTAACTGAACATTTGATAAATTTTGTGTCGACATGCAGACAACTATTCAGTTATTTGGTTACTGTTTGTTTGTGAGATGCGATCATGAATATTTTTACCGCAAATCCGCATGATCTTTAACTTTATTCCATACATTAACCCATAAACCTTTTTTCAAAACCTAATACCAAAAAACAGACGAGAGAGATTAATTAATGAATTATACCTCTATAAATCTAAATCCGCATTTGTCGAACGGTGGATACTTGTAGTGTGTAATAATAATAAGATAATAAATCTAAATCCACATTTTTTCTATGCCTTTTTTTCTTTTCAAACTTTTGAAAACATATAGCGAAAGAGTTATATACATCAATTAAAAAAAAAAAATTCTATCGTACGGAATTTTACATAGTTAATATTTTGAATATGCTTGCTTTGTGTCCATCCGCATTCACTCATACATAAATTCCATAAAATGTATATTTTTTATATTAACAAAATTCAATACAACTTTATAATAAAATCGTCAGTGTCTTTTTATACACTAATTGGCAGAGCCGGCCCTGAGTGGAGCCGGAGGAAACATTCGCTCCGGCCCCCGAATTTTTTAATAATATTTGTATTAGTTTTAGGCCCTATTTTATCGAAAAAAAAATTTTTTATAAGAAAGTGGCCCACAAATTTTAGTTTTGTTTCCGGCCCCCAAAATTTTAGACAATGTCAAGGCCGCCACTGCTAATTGGATCCCCTTTGCAATATTGCATCACCTTCTCAAGTTAATTACTAAATTACTAGGAACAAATTTTTCTACATGTTTTTTTTCTTCAAAGAATCATTTGGAAACACCTTTAAAAGCACCCATCCATTATACATTCAGAACCGTGCCTATGTGTTAGAAAAAAAGGCAATCGCCTTAGGCCTCCAAATTTTGTAAAAAATTTAGGCTACATTTTTTTTTTAAGTAAGCAATATTTATTGGTTATTTTTTTAAACCAGGCCACAATTTAATTAAAATATTAAATTTCTCAAGAATTTTTTTTTTGTCTTAGGCCTCTATAACCCTGGGAACGGCTCTGTATACACTCTCTACGCCCCTCCGTTGACCCATATTAAAAAATCGGATCTGCCAATACTATTTGATCCGAGTTAGTTAACGGGTTAAATCGTCTACGCGGCATTTATTTATTCGTTTTAATAATGAGTGAGCTTTGTTAACGATTTAAAAAACAAAACAGCTATGGAGATTTCTGCCATTGCTTCATCATCTATCGATAGCGGAATCGAAAATAGGGATCTCAAAAGCGGTAGCAATGGGCCACTCCTGCACACGGTCTCACTATCGGCGATAAGTTCCTCGCTGCCTCTCAGCTCGGCAATGCATCCGCTTCCTCTGGCTCAAATTTCTTCTGGTCTTGGAATAAGGTCCTATTTTTGAATGTAGCCTCAAGTGGAAGTAAAGAGCTTCCCAGTGGAGTCAATAAGGGCACTTGCAGTTAACAATAAAGGAACTTACATAGTCGGCGGTGGAACTTCCGGTGATATATATCTTTCGGAGGTAAAGCTCTTTTATACCTTTCTCATGATTAAGCACATTTAAGTTCCATGGTCAAGACCGTCTTAAACTTTTGGAGGACTCTATTCAATGTTTTAAATTTGAACATGGTAAAATAGATTTTTAAATTAATTTGGGCCCTAATTATATATATGTTAAGTTCTTTTGTTTCGGAGACCCTGTGCGACCGCTCACTTGCACATGCTAAAAGACACCATGCCTTTTAAAAGTGGCACATTCATTACCGTTCAGTTACATGTTTAGTGTTCTCTGGAGATGATTCTTTGTTGGTTTCAGAATCTCAAGATGGATATGTTAGAAAAACATGTTTAGTATTCTTCGGCTCGTTTCAAACTTTTGTTGCAAGGCATTGTTTGTTCTAGGGGTGGGCGAACGGGAAATTAAGAAGATATTTTTCGGGATCGAGAACGGAACGGGAATTCGGGGACTAAAATACGAGTCCCGTTTATGTTCCATTTAGAATTTGGGACGGGAACGGGATGGACTGGGAGGGGAACGAGAATTCTCAAATTTTTTTTAATATTTGATAATTAAAAATTTCAAAAACTAAAAACCATAAATTAATACCAATAAATATCCAACAACCAACATAAGAGAAAATAGTTAATCAACAAATTTTCAATATTAATAATTTGTAAAATAAAACCATCAAATAAATTTTATCACTTTTAATTTTAAATATTGACATATGTGTGTTTTTTTTAAACGCAATATTGATGTATGTTAGAATCGATTTAGTGGACTAGGAGAAGAATAGGTTTAATAAAACAAAATCTTTAGAAAAAAAAAACAAATACGTGTTAATGTTAATATTTAATTTAGATATCGACATTATTTTGAAATATGTTAACTTAAAAAAATTTAGGGATATGTTGCAATAAAAATATACATTTTTCATAAGTAGAAGATTTGACATTATTAGGAAATAATCTATATATAATAATTTTATTTGACAAACGGGACTTCGGGAAATAAAAATTTGTCCCATACGGGAATGAATTCCCATATGATATTCGAAAGGGTTGGGACGGGACGGGAAATGTGCCCACTCCTAGTTTGTTCCGTTGATAATTATAACCTATGTATCTTGAATATTTTCAGTTGGGAAAAACTTAAAATATACCCAACTGAGCTACGAAAACACATTTTCAGTTTTTCAACAATAACAAATTCAAGTACGAAAACACATTTTCATTACCCGAATACCCGAAACCCGAATGTCCCGTCCCGAACCCTACCCGAAGTCCCGAACGCCCACCCATAATTAGTAGTACTATAACTATCATGCACTACCGATTAATTAAAATAAAAAAACAATGATACGAAATTCTTTTTTTTTTTGTTAATAAAGGGTGACTTGGGACGAAATCCGAACGCTTTTCTTGGACCAAGAGAATTCGACGCTAATTTTTTGTCCAATTTAAATGAATGCCTCCCCTAACTTAATCTACTATATAGTAAAAGAGAAACCATTTTAGAAAAAAA
>OVAW01001101.1:0-10561 GCA_900406365.1 Heliophila coronopifolia | reverse complement strand
AACCCTAAATTATCTACCAAGAACCTTAGCGATGAAGAGGTCTATATTTTCAGTCTTAATTCAGGATTTGTGTGCTCAATAGTATAAATCAATAGTATAAATCATTTCTTTAGTCAGTAGTGTATTTTTGAGATTTTACGGTTTGACATTTGTTTTATATTTCTTCCATTGATGAACAGGTTGCGTTAAGACTCCACCATGAACTCGAGAGATCTTCTAGAGTTCGTCCTACTCCACCCAAAAGAGAGCTTGGTAGCGAGAAACATGCAAAGGTACATGAATATACTATAAAATGTATCCATCAAAATTCTTAGAAATAAGTTTTATTTTTCTACTTTAAAATTTGCCAACTAAAATTAAGTATAGATTGTGAAGGATGTTGTGGATTGCGTTTGTGGTGTGAATTACTATGATGGAGAAGATATGGTATGTTGTGACGATTGTGATGTTTGGGTTCATTGGAAGTGTTCAAGTTACAACGGAGAAGAGGATTTCTCTTGCGACAAGTGTAATAGGAGCAAGAATGTAACTAGGAAGCAACCGTCTAGGTTAAGCACCGATATCCCAACAGAAAAGAATGTTCATGTACATGGAACCCCGGGCAGAGATCCATCTCTCCATGGAGTTCGCCCTATTCCAGACATTAGAGAGCCTCCTGGTAGTAGTTTGCCCCTGTCTCCAACCGCTACTAACCGCACTTCTAGTAGTGACGGTGCACCGAGGCATCGAACTTTGCCCCAATTACTCGATGAAATTCTTAGCAAAAAGAAGAATATGACATATGCTGAGATATGTGATGCGGTCTTGCCTGTACGTATTATTACCAAACTTTTTATATCATCTTTGTATTCAGGTTTTTTGGTCATATAGAAATAGTTTGTATCTAATGTGTGTTTTGTTGGTTTTTGTCTTGAAGGAATGGCCTAAC
The DNA here is from genome assembly GCA_900406365.1 of Heliophila coronopifolia. Lineage (NCBI taxonomy): Eukaryota > Viridiplantae > Streptophyta > Magnoliopsida > Brassicales > Brassicaceae > Heliophila > Heliophila coronopifolia. The sequence continues at coordinate 9,633 of OVAW01001101.1, read as the reverse complement.
TTGAGGAAACCCAACGGGCAACCATATGCTTATAAAACCCATCATAAGGCTGTTAAAGATGGCCTGAGGAATAGGCATGATTGGGCTGGTTATGGCTCAGATGATGAAGTGTTTGCTAGTAGTAGTAGCTCTGATGAAGGTTAAGCCAGTTAGTGACTTTTTGTCTCTATGTAATATATGTCTGAGATAAAAAAAGACAACTTCTATCCGAACTATAGTGCACTGCTTGGCAAGTACAGTCATACTTACAATTTTAGTTTTGAAAAAGAGAAAATTATATATAAAAATTGTTAATTTAAAATTAAAAATAGAAAACTATTGGACGGCGGCTGAATCAAGACGCCTACAACAGTAGCACTTACACTCTCAACAACAGCTTTAGCTAAAATAATTATACAAAGACCCAAAAATCATATATATTATTATCTACTATATATTAAAGAGAAGATTTTTCAATACTAACCCATTAATTTGTAAAAAAAATATTACAAATTTTGCCATTAGTAAGTTCAATTAAAAAGTACTACACGAAGGAGTACTGAGAAAGCAGTGCATCAAACAGTACTACAAGAATATCACATATAAAGAGATCTGTGATGCAGTCTTGCCGGTATTATATATATTACCAATACTTTATCATTCTCTAGTTGTGTCTAATATTGTGTTGTGTCTCTATGCTTGAAGCACTGGCCGAACTTGAGGCAACAAAACGGGAAGCCATATGCTTATAAAAGCCATTCACAGGCTGTTCAGAATAGCCTCAAGAATAGGAATGAATGGGCTCCTTTGGTTAGACATGTCCCAAAGGTGTTTGACTCTCTTTTTAACTTTTTTTTTATGTTGACTTTCAACATATATGATAATGAATTCATATTGATTGCTTTTGCGGTTGTTTCAGACTCATCAAGAGAAAAAGAAAATGAAGCTTGACTCAGCAGGAGTGGAGGAGTCAGATGAGGAAGTGTCTGCTAATAGTAGTAGCTCTGATGAAGCTTAAACCAGTTAATGATTTTTTTGTCTCTATGTGATATATGTGTGAGATAAAAAGACAATTAGTATCCGAACTTTTTGTTAGTACACTACTTGGCAAGAATAACCATACATACAATTTTAACTTTGGGAGTCCGAGACAGAAAAAATATTATATATAAAAAATTGATAATTTAAAATTTAATTTGGGATATAAATGAATATTCTATAATTGTGTGCAAGAAATTATCTTTTAGATTGTGCTGGAGAATCTGACCACCAAGCTCCATCCTTGTGGAGTGATGGTTCTTAACTTGTCATTGAATACGGTGGCTGAATCAAGACTCCTAGAGCAAGAGCTTCGGCCATGATCATAGAGCAAGAAGCTAAAATATTTATCATTAAAATGATAAATAATTAAATAATTAAGATTTTAGATAATTTATCTAACTGTTCTTCGTTTATGATTAACATAAAAAATAAAGACTATGTATGAAAAAAAGCTAATTTTACCAACTTCATGTATGAAATATCCATTAATTAAAGATTATGTATATTGCTGTACAACACCAAAGTTTATGTATATTTTGTCACCGCAGATAATGTTCATGTATAAAATAATTATTCTCCCAATTATTTTAGATATTCTTTCTTTCTTTCTTTCTTTCTTTCCTTGTAGATTTTAAATATTCTTTCTGACTAGCGTTTAATAGACAAAATTACTTTATTATAGATTTTTTAAAAATAATCACATAATTTTATAAGCTTATTTAAATTTTACAAATATAAAATATAGAACTCGCATTTTTTATTTCTATAAGAATCATACCAATAAATCAATTTTAACAAATATTTATCTATGTAATTCTCCAAATTAAAATAAATAAATGATTATCAAAGTAAATGACGATGCAGAATTAGAATCAATATATTATAAACTGAACAGTCATATCTATATATATTTATATTACTATGTTGGTTAAGCAAGTTTTAAGTTAGAAAAATAAGTATATATGTTGAAAAAAATAATAATAAATATAAATATGTTAAAGTGACAATAACATTTGTTTTGTATTATTTCTGTTTAAATTTTTTCTATATATAATAATAAATTTTAGTAAATAAATAATTTAGATTGAGAATTAAATTCTTCTAATTTTGAGTTTTATATCCATTTTTTCAAAGAGGAAAATATATTATCCCGGCAAAGACTATATATGTTTAAAAAAAACAATTGATGATATCTACTATTTATTAAAAAAAATAAGCATTTTTATTAAAATCTCTTAAAATAGAAAATAAAATAATTATTGCCAATAAAAATATATTATAACAAAAATTCACTAAGAATAAAGCTGGAAATAAATTTAATTTTAAGTATATTACCAAACAAAAAATTATAAATCAAGACTATTCTTAGTTCATTACCAAAACCCTATTATATATAAAAACATATCTAATTGGTAAAATAAGATCATTATCTAATTAGAAAAACAAAAATATATATAAACAAAAACGACTTACGGTATAAATTTGTGAATTCAAACACTTCAGGGGATTAAACACTTCTAGCTTTCTTGTTCAGCTCATCTTCCGGCGATCAAACCCTTCCTTTGGACTACAAAACCTTATCGCCGTCTTCACCGTGTTCAGATTCTCAATCTTTCGGAATCAATAGTCTATTTCCGTCAGGTAACCGCACCTTGAAATCTTTAGGCTTGATTCTTTCATTCCTAGGGTTTGCTACAAAACTAGGGTTTGCTTCTCTTTCATGGCTTCTTGTTTTCAGTGAAGGCCGGTAAGCAAAGTCATTAGAGTCTATTCAATATGAGAGGAAGCTCGAGAACGGTATTACCATACGTTGTGGATTGCGTTTGCGGTGTGAAATCTGATGATGGAGAAGAGATGGTGAGCTGTGATTATTGTCAAGTTTGGGTTCATACTAAGTGTTCAAAGTGCGTCAAAAAACAAAAGTTTTTCACTTGCGACAACTGTAAGATCAAGAATCCAACGGCAAAGAATGTTCATGTACATGGAATCCCGGGCGGAGATCCATCTCTCTTTGAAGGATTGCCGTCGATTTTCTCTAGGCAGTTGTGGAAGGCTACTGGTAAGCTAGTTTATTAAAGCTTTTTATTAAGATAAAATTATTTTTTACAAAATTTTGAGCCATAATTTATATTTTATTAAAAATCATCGCCATCGATTTTCTCCAGGCTAAAGGTAGGATAGTTCTAAACTATTGGAGGATTGTCTTCAAAAATTTTAGTATGATAAAATATTTTTTTACAAAAGTTTGGACCCCAATTTATATTATATTAAAAAAAATCTTAATAAAAACTATATATATATATATATTTGACTAAAGATCATGTGCGTTCAATTTTCAACCTGTTAAAATATGGTCCTATCTACAGGTTACGTGCCGAAGAAGTTTAACTTTAAGTATAATGAGTTTCCACACGAAAACGATGAAACTGAAAACAGTGCTGACACAAGCATGTCCAAGCTTCCACCACAAGGTTCCTCGAGGAAAAATGACACTCCAGTGTATCGAACTTTGCCGGATTTACTCGATGAAATCCTTAAAAACAAGAGAATCACATATGAGGAGATATGTGATGCAGTCTTGCAGGTATTATTACACCTTTAATCAGTTTTGGTCAGAGAACCACATAGTTGTTGTGTTTTAATGTGTTTGTTGTTGGTTTCTATGTTGAAGAGCTGGCCTTACTTAAGGAAACGCAACGGAGAACCATATGCTTATAAAAGCCATTTGAATGCTGTGAATGATAGCCTGAGGCATAGGAAAGAATGGGCTCATCTGGTTCGTTCTGACCCCAAGATTTGACTCATGTCTCACACTTTTTTTCTGATCTCTTCAACATGTAATAGTGACTTCAAATAATCATCAGCCAACTTAATGATTTCAAATTTGGATTTTATACTTAAATAATGTGTTTGTGTTCTGTTTCTTGTTATATATGTTGTGTGTTTATGGTAGAGAGGATTGGAAAAGATTTGAAAGCGAAGGAATATATAAACATGTATAAAAAAGATTTTAAATATTTTAAAACCCTAAAACATTGTGCTTGTTGTTTGGTTTTTTAAAATAAATAAACAATGTCGTTAAACCCTAAAGATATATAATTTGGGACGGGACGGAACGAGATGGATCAGGATGGGACGGGATGGGAAATGTGTCCACCCCTAAATGGCATGGCCTTTTACTAACTTATTTCTACCGATTTATAAATTCTAATTAGTTAAGAGATCATAGCCATAAATATTTTAGCTTTTAGGTTTTTTTCCGGTAGGTTTTAGCTTATTTTAAAACTTGAATAGTAATAAATTTAGTATTCGGGTTTATGAAATATTTTTTTATATTAAAACTTCTAAAATAATGTATAAATTTTTCAAAGAAAAATCACTTTTTGTAAAATAGAACAATTCAGGAAATCTTTTATGTATTACCAAACAATATCGATAAAGTCATATATAATTTTACCAGAATTATATGTGAATCAAAGTATGTTCTTTCACTTTTTTAATAAAAAAAATTACTTATTTGTTTACCAGATTTTTTTTTTTTAAATAATGGTTACCTTATGGTTAATTTATCGCTAAGTTTTTTTTTTTTGTAAAAATATCATACCTCTGCGCTTTGGTGTAGGAAACAAACAATGATATTCAACTTATGAGCTAAGGACTAAAGGTAATATAAAACAAAAGAATCAATTTGTAATATAAGCAAATTATTATTTCTTAATACAAAACATAAGAATCAATTACGAAAAACATAATATAAAAATCAATTTGTAAGCTGAGCAAATTATTATTTCTTAAAATTAATATTTTCAAATTGATTGACCTTTTTGGTTGTTTTATTTCCATAAAACAAAATAAAATTCACACCGATAATAATCTTGTGTATAATCATTTCTAATATATATTTTATATTCAAAATATGATCTTTCTATCAGTTTTTATTTCTTGTTTTTGAGAAAACTATTTAACCTCAAGTCAACGAAAACGTAAAAAGAAAAAAAATTGTAAGCTAAGAAAATTACTATTTCTTGAAATTAAGATTTTCAAATTGATCGAGCTTTTTAGTGATTTTTTTTTTCATACAAATAATTTCCTTTTTGATTTAATTGTTGTATTTTGATCATAGTCTTTCATATAATTATTAATTTTTGTTTCTTAATAAAAAAGATAAGAATCAATTAAGATAAACATAAGATAAAAATCAATTTGTATGCTAAGCAAATTATTATTTCTTAAAATTAATATTTTCAAATTGGTTGAACTTTTTGGTTGTTTTATTTCCATCAAACAAAAAAAAAATTCATACTGTCATCACAATCTTTTGTATGATCATTTGTAATATATATATATTATATTCAAATATGATCTATTATATCAGTTTTTATTTATTGTTTTAGAGAAAATTATTTAACCTCAAGTTAACGAAAAAGTAAAAAGAAAAAAGATATGTAAGCTAAGAAATTTATTATTCTTGAAATTAACATTTTCAAATTAATTAAGCTTTTAGTTGATTTTTTCAATGCAAATAGTTTTCTTTTTAAATTTAATTGTTGTTTTGTGATCATAATCTTTCAAATAATTATTTGTAGTATGTTTTTTATATTCTGAACATGATCAATTTTATCAGTTTTTATTGCTTATTTGAGAGACATTTATTTAACCACCAAATTAAGGAAATTTTTTAAGAAATAATTCAATTTTTAAGCTAAGCAAAAAAAAATCAATTTCTTAAAATTGATATTTTCATATTGATTGATCTTTTTGGTTTTTTTTTTCCATATAAATTTAAAAAAAAATTATAATTAGTTTTTGTATATATTATATTCTAAGCAGGAAAAATATTTTATCCGATTTTATTTTTATTTTGAGAAGATTATTTAACCCCAAATTCAGGAAATCGTAAAAATCAAGTTGTAAGCTAGGAAACTTATCATATCTTCAAATTGATTGAGCGCAGATAATTTTTATTAGATTTAATTTTTTTTGTTGTAATCGTAATCTTTTATATAATTTTTTTTTTTTTTGGATTTAATTGTTTTGTTGCGATATAGACCCTATAACATAGAATCCATACTTTCTAAGTTCATAAAAGCACTCTGTTAGGCTCTTTAGTGTGCAGTTAGAAATGTGGATTTGTAGGTTTTTTAATCTCTCTAATAAAATATAGCATTTTACCATCTCATCCACATGTCTCCTTTCACGAAACTCTTTTCTTATCTCGAGAACATGTTGAAATAATGACTCTTTTTTTTTTAAAGACATCTATTGATTCAATCGCTTTCCCAATTGTTGATTGTTTCTCAAAATAGATAAAAGTCATTGTTGAATCCTCATTTGCTCGGGCTTGATAATCAAGGGATAAGTCAAGATAGATTGAAAATGAAAAACACAAGCATTGTTTGTTGTTCATATGAACACAAGCAGAAAGTAAAATTAAATTAAAAATAATAAGAAAAAAATATGTGTTATCAGATTTATTTTCCAAAAGAATAGAGAGGCCGTTCATAATCATCTTTGTATATATTATCACTTTTAGTTTCACAATTCATCATCTTTGGTAGATTTATGTCGATTATGATATATAATTTTAATATATATATTTTTTTAAAACAAGGATCTAAGTTTTTCATTTAATTAATCATCAATATTAGAGTAAACGTTGAATAATCACTTCACCGAGTTTTTAATGGATTTAAAGCGTTGCACAATTTTCGATAATTCAAATGAAAGTGAAATTGTTTCTAAATGAAATTTAACCCTGAATAAAAAATATATTTATGTATTGATTTGTAAACTTTTTTACCATTATGCAACCAACATTTGATTTCAACTTTACATATATATAATTTTGATTTTTATGCTATAAATATTAAAATGTGATATTATTGAAAAAAAAGTAATTCATAAAGTAAAAGAATCACATTTCACTCCAAGTGCTCATTTACTCGTTACAAAAATCTAAAATTCATAAGCAAGTTAGCACATTGGCTGGCAACTTATTTCCAAGATTCAATATGGGATATGGGAGAAGTGTTATTTACAATGGCGATTGTGATAATGGGGCTCTCTCTATTTGCATATGTTGTAGGTAACTTGTAGATGTTTATACAATCCCTTGTACGAAAGTAAATTACCTTCGACATTGACCATTGTGGATGGTCTTTTGATAACTTAAGTTACTTTTATTGTGTTTTTTTAAGGAATTTGGAGATGACAATGAGACATCGTGATGTGGAGCACTGGATGAACCGTCGACAATTGCCAGACCCTATTAAAAAGAGGGTGTTAGATTCTGAGCGGATCAATTGGGAAATTGGCAATGGAGTTAATGAAGAAGAATTATTGGCGAGTATGTCTAATGATCTTCATAGAGAAACGGGATGAGACGGAACGGAAACTGAAAATTCTGAATTTTTTTTTACTTTATTATTTGATAGTTAAATTTTATTAAATTTTAAAAAAAACAATATAATTTATTTAATATCATTAAAAATATTATTCAATAATAAAAATAAACTAAAATAATCGATAAACAATCTCATATATTTATATTTAATATAACAAATAAATAAATATAAAATATTAGTATTTTTTATTATCAACCGAACTCAATAAGAACTAAGATAGTTAAGAACATTGTAAAATTTACAAAACATGACTTAAAATTTTCTATTCCGCCCGTCCTGTTCCGTTTAGGAAATGAAAACTTTTCTCAAACAAGAATATATTCACATATGGAATAGGAATGTGATGAGACATACCAGGATAGAACAGGACTGAAAATGTGTTCACCCCTAAATAGGCCGGCATGTTACTAACTTAGTTCTAACGATTTATAATTCTAATTAGTTAACAGATCATAGCCATAAATATTTTAGCTTTTAGTTTTTTTTTTCAATACGTTTTAACTTATTTTAAAACTTGAATAGCAATAAGTTTAGTTTTCGGGTTTATGTAATATTTTTATATGTATTATAAATTACTAAAATAATGTGTAACTTTTTTCTAAAATAGAACAATTAAAAATATCTTGTATGTATTACCAAACAATATCGATAAAATTAACATATAATTTTACCAGAATTATATTCAAAGTATTTTCTTTCACTTTTTTAATGAAAAATTACTTCTTTGTTTACCATATATTTTCTTTGAAAATAATGGGTACCTTATGGTTAATTTATGGCTAAGTGTTTTTTCTGTTAAAACATAAGAATCAATTTGTAAGCTAAGCAAATTATTATTTCTTAATATAAAACACATAGAAGTCGATTAAGAAAAACATTATAAATATCATAAGAATCAATTAAGAAAAACATAATATAAAAATCAATTTGTAAGCTAAGGAGAATATTATTTCTTAAAATTAATATTTTCAAATTGATTGAGCTTTTTGGTTGTTTTATTTCCATCAAACAATAACATTTTCATACTGTGATCATAATCTGTTTTATAATCATTTGTAATATATATTTTATATTCAAAATATGATCTATTTTATCAGTTTTTATTTCTTGTTTTTTTTGAAATATAGTTTACCTCAAGTTAACGAAAAAGTAGAAAAGAACAAAAAAAATATAAGCTAAGAAAATTAATATTTCTTGAAATTGACATTTTCAAATTGATTAACCTTTTTAGTTGATATTATTTTCATGTAAATAATTTTCTTTTTAGATTTAGTTGTTGTATTGTGATCATATCTTTCGAATAATTATTTGAAGTATGTTTTTTATATTCTAAACATCATCAATTGTATCAGTTTTTATTTCTTATTTGAAAGAAATATATTTAACCACCAAATTAATGAATTTTTTTAAAAAAAAATAATTCAATTTTTAAGCTAAGCAAAACAAAAATCAATTTCTTAAAATTGATATTTTTATAGTGATTGAGCTTTTTGATTTTTTTTTCATATAAATTAAAACCTTTTATAATTAGTTGTTGTATATATTATATTCTGGACATGATGATCAGTATTTTATCCGATTATACTTTTATTTTGAGAAAATGATTTAACCCCAAATTCAGGAAAGCCTAAAAAAACAAATTGTATGGTAGGAAACTTATTATATCTTCAACTTGATTGAGCGCAAATAATTTCTTCTATATTAATTGTTTTATTGTGATCATAATCTTTTATATAAATATTTGTAATATATATATATTATAAAAATTATCAATATTTAATCATAATTTATTTCTAATTTTATATATATACTTACCAAAACTCATATTTTATATTCAAAACATGATCTATTTATTAGATTTTACTTCTTGTTTTTGAGAAAATTATTTACCCCAAGTTTACGAAAAAAAAAAAAATTGAAAGCTAAGAAAATTACTTCTTTATTTTTGAAATTAACATTTTCAAAAAGATTAAACTTTTTAGTTGATTTTTTTTTCATACAATTAATTTTTTTTAGATTTAATTGTTTTATTGTAATCATAATCCTTCATATAATTACTTTTAATATATAAATATATAGATATTATAAATATGATCAATATTATATCTATTTCATTTCTATTTTTTTTAATTCCTAGCTTAAACTAGGATTTGTCCTATAGATAGCGGGAGTTGTGATGAAAGAAAAACATTAAAGAAACACATAGTGT
>OVAW01001100.1:0-10569 GCA_900406365.1 Heliophila coronopifolia | reverse complement strand
AAAAAATTAAAGTTTTTACAACAAAAATTACAAATAAAAAAGTTAATACAAAAAAAAATAGTTGAACTAGCCTACGGACCGCGGGCTTGGGCAGAAAGAATTTAGCCCGCTAGCCCACTTGGGCTAGTATGCGGACACCTGGGCTCATGAAAAAAAAGTGGCAGACGGGCGGCTCACCCCGCCCATTTCACACCTCTAATTATAAACGCAAATGAAAGTATGTTATTATCATCACAATGTTATTATTAGCGTTTATACTAGTTAAATAATTATTGTCAAAGTTTATATTACTTGTTTTTTTAATATCAAAGTTTATTTTGCATTTTTTTATAGTTATAATTTTTTTTATTTTTTTCCAATTTTTTCCTTATTAAAAATAGTAACTAATTAATTCTAAATAGATATGTTATAGCATCATGATTTCGAAATAATGGGTTGTTTTTGTACACAGAATTTATCACACGCGACGAACACGTTCATGATGATTTACGTGCTACTGAACGCTGGGATCGTACCTACTATCGTGAAAACACTATACGATCCCAAGAGGAAGTACATAGGACACGTCAAAAGAGACATTATGCATCTCAAACCAAACTCAGATCTCAAGATCCTAACTTGTTTACACAAACCAGACAACATCTCAGGCACAATCTCCTTCCTTCAATTACTTTGTTCACCGCCGCTAAGCAGCGAGAAAAACGACACAGGAATCATCGCTGTCACGGCTTTACATCTAGTGAAACTAACAGGCCGTACGTTTCCTCTCTTGATAGCGCATGATAAGCGGTCTAAACCTCAGTTGCTTCAAAACTCTTATATTCAGACAATGATGCTTACGTTCTCACAGTTTCAACAAGATAATTGGGGATCTACTACTGTTAGTTCTTACACTGCTTACTCTTTTGAGAATCTAATGGATCAAGATATTTGTAATCTTGCTTTGGATCAACTTACTTCGATGATTATAATCCCTTCTGGACGGAAGTGGTCACCTAATGGATCTTATGAATCTGATGATGTTATGATCAGACGTGTGAACGCTTCTATACTTGATCGAGCTCCTTGTTCAATAGGTGTACTTAATGATCGAGGCTCTCGTAAAGGTAACTTGAAGAACAAGAAAAGAGGTAGCAATGATTTCGTTAATGTCGGTGTGATTTTCATTGGAGGTAAAGATGATCACGAGGCTGTCTCGTTAGCCAAATGGATGAGACATAACTCGAGAGTGCATCTCACGGTGATTAGGTTTGTGTCGGATCAAGAACGAGAAAAGATCAAGAACTGGGATTATCTTGTTGATGATGAGGTTTTGAATGATTTGAAAGAAGCTTATGCGAGCGATGAACATTTTGTTTATATGGAGAAGGTGGTTAACAGTGGTCCTGCGGTGGCGACAACAGTGAGATTGGTGTCGGAAGATCATGATTTGATGATTGTAGGAAGACATCATGATGATGATTCGTTGAATTACACAGGGTTGGTGGAGTGGATGGAGCTTCCGGAGTTAGGAGTGATTGGAGATTTGCTTGCGTCTAAAGATTTGAGAAGTACGGTTTCGGTTTTAGTAGTTAAACAACAACAGCAGCATGAGTGAATTACAAGTGTAATTAACTTTACACTGAACTCAACAGTTTCAAAATTTAGATTTGAATTAAAATCTAATGATTTTAAACTGTTATTTATAGCTAGTTTTCTAATAATATTTCCAAAACGATAAGATGTTTTATCATTTAAAATGCTTATCCAAATTGTATTTGTAACCTTTTTATTATTATTTATCTTCTCTTTTTTTCCACAATCCATCCGTATATTAATCTAAATCAGATCATTTACAACTAACACAAAAAAATGAATTAATAAAGTATTTTTCACCTAAGCTAAACTCTAAGGCGCTAATAAAAAAAAAGACTATTTATTTGCAAAATTTAGTTTGTTAAATTCTCTACCACATTTTTTAAAGGGTATTCAAATTAAAAAAGCAAAATATATCTACCACATTTTAAAATTTAAGAAAGACCACAGATCTAATAAGGATTTAGGAAGGGTTCTTATAAATCTACAAGGATCCTAAATGATTTAGTGTCTTATTAAACTTTTAGGAACCTTTCATGAATCTAAATTTTGTGATATTTAAAAAAAAAATTTACAAAGAGACAATATATTTGAATTTAAACTTACGCTTAACACAAAACCAAATTAAACAAATATTTACTAATTTCTAATGTTTTAGTTTTATGCCTTTAGATATATATATATATATATATATATATATATATATACAATCATTAGGTTAATTTTAAAATAATACTTACATTATTTGGTCTAGTCACTGACGATTCGAATGAGGGGTATAGGTGGACACATGTCCCTAAATCTTTTTTTTTTTTTGCTTTGTAGAAAAAAATTCTTTTCTTTTTCTATCGAATTTTTTTTTCTTGTAAATAAAATTTAGTTATGCCCTCTAAATGTTTGTTTGCTCCTTCCTAAATTTTTGTCATCATTAGTCAGTGGTCTAGTTATGTAATTTAATGAAAGAATGGAATATATCTTTAAGAAAATTGAATGCTAATTACGATTTCTTAATCTTATAATTTCTCGTCAATTTTATCCTAATAGGTCTCTGACTCTCTAGATGACATATATAATAATACGCCGACTTTAATTAAGTTTTCTTCACACGATCATTTCTTATATTTTGAACATATTACAAAAAAAAAATATATATTATCTATACAATTTTTTATCATTGGAATAATGTTATATATCGATGATTAAAAAATATATAAAATAAATTCTAGGGGACAAAATGAACAATTAGTGATTACACGTTATTCTCATTCTCTCGGAATTATTGTTTTTTGGGTGAGTGGGGTTTGTAAAATTATAATCTTTAAAATACAAAAATTATTAAATGCAAATTTAGAAGGGACAAAATGTTTACACAAAAAACAAAAGAAACTCATCTCTCTACAACTGAAGCAAAGAACATTAGAATCCAAAGCCCTTTCCAGGTTTCTTGCATCACAAGTATCTACTCTGTATATATACAAACTATCAGACCATATTTTATATATCCCAAATTAAACCCTAGCTACATAGAAGAACCATGACGCCAATAACTACTCCAGCTAATCCACTGCATCGCATGCGTTGCCTTGTCTGCTACGTTTTCCTCGTTATACTAACCCTAATCTTCATCTTAGCAGTAGGTTTTCTCATCACTTGGCTCGTAACCAAACCCAAAAAGCTTCATTACAGTCTCGAAAACGTGTCGGTCCAGAAATTCAACCTCACCAACGACGATCACATTTCCGGTACATTCAAATTTACCATCAATTCTCAGAACCCTAACCACAAAATCTCGGTTTACTACAATTCAATCGAGATATTCGTGAAATTTAAAGACCAGACGCTAGCGTTTGACACGGTTGAGCCGTTTCGCCAACCGCATTTGAACGTTACGCGGATAGATGACACTTTGGTTGCGCAGAACGTCGCCGTTTCGAAATCTAATGGTAAGAATCTGAGGGCTCAAATTTCTTTAGGAAAGATTGGTCTTGAAGTGTATGTTAAGGCGAGAGTTATGTTTAAAGTCGGGATATGGAAGTCAGCACATCGTACGGCTAAGATTAAGTGTTCTCTTGTTGCGGTATCTTTGTCGCAGACAGATAAATCCACAAATAGTTCATGTGATGCTAATATTTGATTAGCAAGTTTTTTATTGTCACTATTAATCGTGTATTGCAATTGTAATTAATACTCCTTCCGTTTTAATTTATACATGTTTTAGAAAAAAATTTGTTTTTAAATATACGATATGAATTTTATGCACAGTTAACTTTATATTTCTAGTTATATTCTTATAAAATTAAATGCTATATTTAATAAAACATATAATACTTTATAATAATAAAGGTTAAATTTGTACATTCAATTTCTTTTAAAATTATGAGAAAACTCTAAAAAAATCATATATTATAAACGGAGCGTATTATTTTCTAAATATTTTTAGCTATTGACTTATAATTTTCAAAACAGTAACAAAGTAAAAAAAAAAAATTATTGGTTTGTATTTTAATATGTGTAAATATAACATCAAATAATTAATTGGCTAGTATTCTATTTTATATTAGTAATATTTTTTTTAGGAACGCAAGGTATTAAAAAAAATATCTTACCCCCTTAAAATTTATAATAATTTAAAATAAAATTATTTTCTCTTATAAAATCTGATATCCACATAAGATAAGTAATCTAATAACTGCCAACTCTTTGTTTTTACACTGTAACTTATTTTCGAATCTGGATGTTTTTTGTTTGTCAATATTGGGTCACAAGAGGCCGATCTCTTAGCCTAAATCCCACGGGAAATCTCATCATCGAAGCGGAAAATCGAACTTTAGATCATGCTAGTAATCTCAAACGACTAGACTAATGAACTCCCTATATCCAGACTTTAAGAGATCATAGACTTATCCCAAACTTTTGATAGCGAAACTGAAATTAATATACCGAAAAATCTTGATGACAAGCCAAAAGTAAAGCCATCTTAATAAATTTATGGTATAACGAAATAAATGTTTTTTATTATAATTGAAGGGGCAAAATAATATAAAAGACATTCCCGTGGAATGTGACACCACACCTTCATATAACTTAGTCACAAAGGAAAAAAAAAGGTATTGCTTTATTTTATAAAATGTTAGATAACCTTTAATTTGAATGAATTGCTATAATTGAAAGGTCATTGATCCCCAATTAAATTATATGAAATATTGAAGATTGTAAAACTTCTAATTGTCATAAGAAAAAAATCTTTTAAACTCTTCAAAATATTCATTAGAATAGATCAAATGTAAAATTAACTATGTGCCGAACTAACAAAGAAACTATGTAGCCGAATATCTATAAACATAACCCAATATATATTGTTAGAACATAACAAAAGTATTTAAATAATATAATTCAACTATTTAAGTAATGTAAAAACACCTAAAATTTGAGAATATTATCATAATCTATTAAATTTTATTGATATCTCAAACATTACTTTAACACACAATTGTAGCATTTACAAATTCGGTCATGAAATTCTTTAAAATCTTAGGGACAGGCAACAAAACATAAATTTGAAAATTTGAGAGCTAATAAATTTTTTTTTTTAAATAAGACATAAATATAATAAGAAATATTAAAAAAAAAAAGACAAATGTTTTTTTTCTACTCAGAACCACTACTACTGAACAGTTATACAAAACTGTGACTAAAGTTGAATTGGCTTCTCCACTAACACCACAAACAATATGTTTAATTTTGGTAATGACAGAACATCAACGGAAAAAAAGATGTCGACAAATGTTGAGTTTATGTTTTGCTTTCTTTTGTAGACAAGGAAAGAGTAAAGCAAAATGTATGCATAATTGCAATGTGGGTTCTACAAAGTAACAATCAAATTAAAAAAAAAAAAAAAGATAAATGTCATGATTTATGTTGTTCTTTAAAGATATAGTATTTTTTTTCTTTTCAACTCAACTAGAAAACGTATTGACATAATGTCATGTTTACACTAAAAATATTATATTACAAACGTGTATAAATAGAAATAGTGTTAAAGGTGCGTAAAAATTACGCATTACATGGTTTATGTAATCAGAAATAAATAAATAAATAAAATGATTCCAAGGACAACTTCCTTTGACTGGTCTCCATAATCCAACTTTTTAAGAACCCTAATCCTTATTCACCTATATACTTTTTTTTTTTTGGTGATAAGTAATTACTTGTTCGTTAAGTAACTTTTTACTATTCAGAAACTCAAATTTATTTACTTAAAATCCGGCGGAAATTATACATAGTTCTGTGACTCTGTCTTAAAAGTAAAAAATAAAGATAAAGTTATAAAATTTTAATTTTTTTTAGAATAATAAATAAATCAAAAGGGAATATCAAAAACACATGTGAGTTTATAGCGTAATCTACACTGGAACATATTCTGTTTATCCATTTTTACTTCTCTTCCCTAAAGCGATCAAATTTACAAACACAAATCTCAAATTTTTCTTTTTTTTTCATGAATTTCGAGACTTTTGATTCGTAGCTGTTAACAATTGATGGATATGTCAGTGCCCATAAGAAGAAAAATTTGATCTTTATGATTTCTGATGAGATAGGAGAGATTTTGTTAACTGTTAAAGCATAACTCAAAATTTGGGGCAGCTATGGCGACTGTACGGTTTACGGCGGCTATTCTGGTTTGTTTATTACAAGCAACGGTTTTGGTTTACGGGTTTCCAGTGGCTTTGAAACTGGAAAGAGTGATTCCGGCGAGTCACGAGATTGAAATCAGTGAACTTAAGGCCCGTGATAGAGCAAGACACGGTAGATTATTGCAGTCGCTTGGTGGAGTTATTGATTTCCCTGTTGACGGAACTTTTGACCCTTTCGTTGTTGGGTAATTTGATTTCGATTCTCTGATTTTAATGCCTACAAGGTGTTCGATATAATGTTTTTGAGTAAATTAAAAAAAAAATTGTCTTTTTTGTTTTGTTTTGTTTTGTTTTGTTGTCTCAATTTAGTGTTTGATTTTGATCAGATTATACTACACGAAACTGCGATTGGGATCTCCTCCAAGAGACTTTTATGTACAGATTGACACCGGAAGTGATGTTTTGTGGGTCAGCTGTTCTTCTTGCAATGGCTGCCCTCAAACCAGTGGACTTCCAGTAAAGCTTTTGGAATCTTTCCATTATCTTAGTAGATTTTGAATTTTGTGGTTTGAGATTAATGTAGTTTTTTTCCCTTTGCAGATTCAGTTGAATTTATTTGATCCAGGGACCTCAGTAACAGCGTCACCGATCTCATGTTCTGACCAAAGATGCAGTTGGGGTATTCAGTCCTCTGATTCAGGCTGTTCTGTTCAGAACAATCTATGTGCTTACACGTTTCAGTATGGAGATGGAAGTGGCACTTCAGGGTTCTACGTCTCTGATGTCTTGCAATTTGACATGATTGTAGGAAGCACTCTGGTCCCAAACTCAACGGCTCAGGTTGTGTTCGGGTGAGCTATTTCAGCAAATCCTTTGTTCGTAGTCATAAATATGGGTCATTAAACTAGACATGTTTGGTTGCCATGTGGAATTTGTTTTCTGGAACAGATGCAGCACCTCGCAGACGGGAGATTTAGTGAAGTCGGATAGAGCTGTTGATGGAATATTCGGGTTTGGACAACAGGGAATGTCTGTGATTTCCCAGCTTGCTTCACAAGGATTAGCTCCAAGAGTGTTCTCACACTGCTTGAAAGGCGAGAATGGAGGCGGAGGCTTATTAGTTCTTGGAGAGATTGTTGAGCCAAACATCGTCTTTACTCCACTCGTTCCCTCACAGTTAGATACATTTATCCGATTTCATTTCAATTCTTTTGTTCAAATATTCATCAAAGATTGATTGGTAAGAGTGATCTTTGCTGCTTGCGAAAATTTCAGGCCGCATTACAATGTCAATCTACTTAGTATATCTGTAAATGGCCAAGCTTTACCTATCAATCCAACGGTCTTCTCTACCTCAAGCGGCCAGGGAACGATTATCGACACGGGTACAACATTGGCGTACCTTTCTGAAGCAGCTTATGATCCTTTCGTTGTAGCTGTAAGGCATTTGACCTCCCTTTTCTATAACCTTTTGATTTCACTGAACCATCTGAGAAATGTAGCTACTAATCGCAATTTCAGATTACAAATGCTGTTTCACAGTCTGTCAAACCCGTTGTTTCCAAAGGGAACCAGTGTTATATAATAGCCTCGAGGTTTCAATCTCAATTTCACTAATTTCCTTACCTCTAACCATGAATTCTTATTGATATGGTGTAAAAATCTGAACTTTTTGATGGGACTGTAATTATCAGTGTTGCAGACATATTTCCTCCAGTTAGCTTGAATTTTGCTGGTGGAGCTTCCATGTTCTTGAATCCTCAAGATTACCTCATACAGAACAATGTCGTAAGTCCCTTTAACTCCTCTTTCGTCAAATCAGGGCCGACCCTGAGCATAGCCGGCCGAAACATTGGCTTCGGCCCTAAATTCTTTAAAAAAAAAATTTATTAGATTTATACACTTGGAAAAGACTTTATAAAAAGTGCCCCCAAATTTAATTTTTTGTTCGAGGCCCCAAAAATTTCAGGGCCGGGTCTGCGTTGAATCTTTTTCTAGGAATCTGGGTTTTAATTGGTTTCTGCACTCTGGTTTCCAGGGAGGTACTGCAGTGTGGTGCATTGGTTTCCAGAAGATACAGAATCAAGGGATAACAATCCTTGGAGGTAACCTCAAATCAAAGTCAACGGTCAACCTTTGTTATTTGATATAGATATAAACATATCTTCCCATCTTTTGTTGAACAGATTTGGTTCTTAAAGACAAAATCTTTGTCTATGATCTGGTCGGTCAGAGAATCGGATGGGCTAACTACGACTGTAAATCTCATCTCTTTAAACCCAAAATCACAAAATCAACCAATTAAAATCACTCAACCTTTTCTTCATCTCTATTCAGGTTCGATGCCAGTAAATGTCTCTGCAACTAGCAGCAGCAGCAGAAGCGAATATGTGAACGCAGGACAGTTCAGTGACAATGCGGCAGCGCAGAAACTATCATTGAACATTGTTGGAAACACTCTAATGGTATTACTAATGGTAATCAAAATGTTCTTATAGCACACAGCTTTTACAGATTTGATTTATGTAGTTTGGTCCCCGACGTGTAATTTGTGGTCGCCGAAGAGTATTTTCTTCCGACCGGCGAAGCTCAATCGAAGAGAAGTTAACTTCTTTGTTGTTGTTGTTTTGGTCTTCTTAGTTCTTATTTCATTGTTATAGATTTTGATGTACAGAATTCGTATTTTTATTTAGTGGTGTGTGTGTATTGTTCTTCACTTCTGATGATCAAAGGCCTTTATATGTTCATATTAGATATAAATTTTGCCAAAAAGCGAAAAAACTTAAATGTATATGCCAAGGAGAATAAAAAAAAATATTGTCCACCAAAAAAAAAACCCCAATATATATATTAGTATAAAAATAAATAAATATGCATCTCCGGAAACAAAATAAAATTTAGGATTATATTATTAAAAATATTGGGGTCAGAGTAACTTGTATAATTTACTTGTCATTCAATAATTAAAATTATCTTGTATAGTTTAATTGTATTCAACAATTAAAACTATTTATGTTTTTATTCATTTCTAATATATGACAGATCAATAATTAAAACTGTCTTGTATAGTTTAATTTTATTCAATAATTAAAACTATTTATGTTTTTATTCATTTCTAATATATGATAGATCAATCAGTTTTGGGTATATTTTGGAGATCATCTCCATTATATAATATGAATTACTTATTCTGGAGGACCAAACAACTTTGAGGTCACGAAGGGACAATAAATATATATCATACTATGGTAGATATGGAAAGTCAGGAATGATAAAGTATTCAAAGGGAAAAATGTACACCCAAACACAACAATGAAAATCGCTACGGCGGAAGCAAATGCATGGGAGTAAATGAAGGATGACGCGCAACCTGAAGAAGGAAATTTTAATCACGAAAAGCCTAACAAGGAGGCTACACAAGAGATATTGGAAACAAAGATCATATGTAGGATAGACGCATCATGAATAGAGGGTGGTGAACTCATGGGGTTGGGATGGTTTTACCCAGGGACGGACCCAAGCCCAAAGGGGGTGTAGTCTGGGCCCACACTGATTTTTGTTTTTAGTTATTTTTATTAATTAAATAATCCAATTTTATAAAATTTATTAAAATGTGTCCCATATTATATCAAAAATTTATTTTTTTGCCCCCGTACAAAACAATTTTCTAGATCCGTCTCTGGTTTTACCGCAACGCCAACGGGGAAGTCCTCTTCGGTGCCAAGATACTCATTCACTACGTTTGGCTTTACACGCAGAACTGGAAATATTATTATTATAGGCAATGGAATGTCTACTTGAAAATCAGATTTTTGAGATACATATGGAAACAGATTGCACCAATCTGATAAGTTATCAGTGATAACCATGTTAGAAGAACTTACGAGTGGCCGGCCTTTAGCCGGTAGATGGATGTTTACACCATATAAAGCAGAAATTTTGCTTCTTCGACATAAATCATATACATTGCCTAAAGAACAAGGTAGCCGATCAACTAGCTAAAGGAGCAAGAAGGAAAGACAACACGACCGCCCACATAGGACAACTACCTCCAACATGGTTACCGGATCCGATCAGCCTTGTGGAAGGAAGCTAGCTAATGATGGGTGCCGAAGACAAAAAAAAATAATAATATATATATATATGAGACAGATCAATATAATTTAATTGTATTCAATGATTAAAACTATTTATGTTTTTAATCATCTCTAATATGAGACAATCAGCAGAATTAGAATCCAAAATATAAATTTTTTTTTCTGTTGATCGGTGTAGAAAAACTTAAAATAGCTAATTATGGTAGAAAAAAAATAAAAATAAGGGCCTGTTCGTTTGCGCGTCTGGATGCAACATCCAGATG
>OVAW01001099.1:0-10570 GCA_900406365.1 Heliophila coronopifolia | reverse complement strand
TTAACTTTGACTTATAAACTTTATATTTTAAACTATTAGCGTTTCTTAAGTTGACAAAAATATATTAGCATTTTAAACATAGGTATTAATTTTGTAACTATATTAACATAAATAAAAAAGAGTTATTGTACTTATTAAAATTAATATATTTTCATGGCCAAATATGATTAAATGTCCACCTTGCTTCTTTCCCTACCGGATTTCGACCAAAGCGAAGAGATAAAAAAAAAATTGTATTGTTGAACATATTAATTAAAAAAATACAAAATAACAATTATTTCATATGCGTTTATACAGTTAATTTCTTATTAGTTACATTTTTATTTTACAATTTTAATATTGAGATTCATCTACAAATTAAGTCGAAAAAAATTTACTTCTAAGGATTTAGTGTTTATGATTCAAGTCAAACTATATAATATAATATTAAATCTAAAAGAAGTTAAAATTCTTGTTGAGGAAGAAGAATATGGATATTAATGAATATGCATATGCGCACATGCATATCCATACACATAAATGATAAACCCATTGATTCTTGCTGACATCTAGATATCTTAATTTAACCACTTGCTAATGATAAATATATTTTCTTGTAAAGCAAGTCAAATCAATTTCGAAAATGTATAATTTTAAAAGTGGGTTTTGTATCCTCCCTAATCCCTAAGACCGATCTCAAGACTTTCCAAGTTGCAAAAGTTGACCAATAATAGAATTAAGACAAATAATAGATATCTAAGAAGGGTAAAAAGGTCAAAGAGAAGTGAACCTGTATCGAGATTTGCAATGATGGAATCTTCTCCGAATCTAGCTTTTCTCCAAATGGAAGATGAAGGAATTAAAGAGTTTTGTTCCAAACCTAAGAAGTCCCATGATCGTGTCGTGTGAAGCTTTAAGCCTTTGTTTGGGAATACGGACACAACTTCTGGATGTTCTTGAGTAATCAAGAAAAAATGAAACAAAGTTACTCAATCATGAACATAGAGAAATCTAGACTCTATTTTAATGAGTGCAAATTGTAAAATTGAAGATATTAAAATAGTTTTTAAAAAAGAAGAATAATGGGTACAGTCAGAGCTGTGCTCAGGATTGTGGAGGTCTAAGACAAAAATAAAAATTTCTTAAAAAAATTTAATATTTTTATTAAATTGTGGCCTAATTTAACAAAATTACTAATAAATATAGCTTAATCTTTAAAAAAATGTGGCCAAAAATTTTTAAAAAAATTTGGAGGCCTAAGGCGATTGTCTTTTTTCTAACACATAGGCACGCTTCTGTGCATTTTTAACTATTTAGTGCTATAATATTATCAGCTACTTCAAAAATTTACAAAAAATAAAAATAAATAATGCTCTAAAATTTTTGTGGTCTAAAACAAAACTAAAATTTGGTACCACTTTTTTTTAACAATTTTTTTACACCTAAAATTTATTTCTGAATATCAGAACCGGGCCTATAAACAATGTATGTTCAAGTCCGATCCTCAGAATAAACAAAATAAGTTATGATATGGGATTTTGGATTTTTAAAATTTATATTAGAAAAAAAAAACAAATTATTGATTATTTATACAATAACAAAAGAAAAAGGTCCACGAAAATATAAAATTCTAAAAATGAAACGAAAAGTACATGATATTTTTAATTTTTTTTTCTTGTAAAAGACATTCAATTTTATTTTTTTAAATATTGTTAGGGACTTCCGAAAAAGTTGGACTGGCCATGTGTGTACTTACTAGAGATTGTAGATGCGAGGTTGTGGTCAAGATGAGCAGCAAAGCCATTGATGTGCTTTGTGTAAGAATAGAAAATAGCGTCTATGGCAATCTCACGGCTGCTTCCATATAATTTAGATTCGAAGTAAAATAATAAACGAGAAATTAGAAAAAAAAAATAATTAAATTTTTAGTGTTTTTGTTTAAAGAACCTTCCAATGAAAGAGCCAAGAAAGTCGTAGTGAGTTTCTCTGACACGATCCATGACATCTTCAGTTATCTCTCCGACATGTGAGTGACTTCCAAAGTAAACTACATATGAAGGTAACTGAAAAATCACACAAAAACGCTGATTAAAAAGACAAGAAGTTTTCTGTTTCAAAAAGACTATAAATCAAAGATCAGGAACTGTTTTATGGTAATGAAATTACATTTTTAGAAGCTACGATTGGTTTCGAACTCCGGTGGAGAAGTAGAAGAAGAAAGGGAAGAAACCATAAGGTTTTTGAAAGTTTCATTCTTCTTCTTCTTGTGATACTCTCTGTTATTGTTAGGCTGTGTAAGTTACTACTATATAGTACGATTGGAAGGAAAAGTCAGTTTTTTTTTCATAATAAAATTATATATATTTTTAATTATATTACAAGACAGATGATTATTAAAAATTATTAATTTTATGTTGGAATTAATAATATAATCAAAGGTTTGACTTAATCCACATACTATAGTATCATTCTTGACAAGTGATATTAAGAAAATAATATTTGTGGAAGATATAAGTGTGCCGGTGTTTAAATCTCGGATATGGTATATAAGTAACAAATGTGACAACCAGCATATCCGGTTTCGATATTTTGAAAACACCGAGACAAAAAAAATATTTTAAAATTTAAAACAAAAAATTAATATTTTATAAAATTTGGGTTTACATTAAAAACAAATTAGCTAAAAAAAATAATTCAAATTTAGAACTCGAAAGAAATGTAAGCATGTTTGAGGGCTAGATCTAGTAACTAGTAGACCAATTGTACGCACAGAGATTATATACGTAATATTTTTAAGTTAAAGATAAATGCTGTCATCTGAATATGAGATATATGTTTATAGATATTTGCGGACAGGCTCTACGGCATACTTAAGAAATAGCCCCAGTGTTCAATTTTGTTTACAAAAATTTGACTTAATTTTTTATAATATAGGCTCCAAAATAATTTAAAATATAATTTTTTGGTCCCAAATTTTTAAATAACAATATTTTATATAGAATTTTATTTTAGGATCGAGTCCCTCAATTGCCAGGACCGACACTCTTTGCGGCCCGAAACAACCCATTAGTCTATTGATAAATTTATCCAATAAATAATTAAAATAATGTATTAGACTTTTTTTGTCAATATATAAGACTATTCTTTTTTTTTTGTCATCTATATAAGACTATTCAAATACTAATAAACTCATATAAAATTTTTATTTCGTCTCACTTGCAACGCTGCTCCTTATATACCCTTTTTTTTTTGGGTCAAAATACAAATTAAAATTCAAATAAATGAAATGTTCAGATAAACCTCTAGACAAATTACATATTTTCAAGTAAATACGGAAATACTTTTTTTTTTCCTATGAGCCCATATAAACAATATATATTAGTGTTTTTTAGAATTTATTATTTTATGTGAAGTATTGATTTGCAATATTAATTTAAAGATGAAAAAAGGAAAGCCTAGGAAAAGAAGGAGGTTGTGGAGTAAAAATGATAAGATGCTCAAGTGGTCACATTGCGTCACAATAATGGAGTTCCCATTAATGTTATATTTTGGCAGAAGAAAACTAATAATTATTTAATTTTCTTACTGCTTGGTTGGTCCTAATCTAATCATTTGTCTTATCTATATATATAATAGAAAATAATATTTTCTTAAAGTATTTTTTTTATAGTTAAAATTGTATTCGAGTGATATATTAAATAGCATAAACATAGAAATAGTGAGCCAAGAAACATTAAAATTAAATTGTGTTTCCGCGCATATATATATATCTTATAATTTTTTGTCCCGACAAAAATTTTCAGTAATTTTTGAGAATTGTGAAAATGTAAAAGATTTGAAACTTAGTTTCCACTAAATGACTCGTTCACTTATTATAATACCAGAATTATTTTCAAAAATCAAAAAATGAAAATTTTAAAATTTGATATTAAATAACATATATCCTGGAAGAAAAATGGTCTAGTGGTTTGTCACTTCTGTACTTTTACACTATAACCGGTACTTCGACCAGATATATCTAATTTCAGTTGAGAAGAAATTATAATCGTTCATACGGTTTAATTTATTATAGCTATTTTTTAACTTTAATAAAAGTTTTTTTTAACATATTTTAGTCATACTTTAAAATGAACTTGGAGTCGGTGTCGTGCCTAATTTTTTGAAGGTCTATGAAAAAAAAAAAAAAAAAAGATCTTTTCTATTAAAGAAAAAGCATATTTATTTTAATAAAAATGTGTCTAAATCTTTGTAACGTTTTGATTGCTTAAAATGAAAGCATTTTTTCTACTACATAGACATGTTACCGTTTGTAATAATATATAAATGATTCGAGTAACATAATAAGAGTCTTAGCAACTTATAAAAAAAAATTTAACCAGAAGTTATTATAAAAAAAATAATGGTCAAAGCATATAAGAATCTAAACTTCAATATTTTAGAAAATATTGAATTTATTATTATTATTATTATTATTATTATTATTATTATCTAAAAGAAAGATTACACATATCATATAGTTTTAATTTTCTTTAAATAAACTTATAACAGTGATATTCATCACCGTTCTGTATTGCGGAGGTAATTTAAAATGTTTTTTTTTTATATACAAAATTGAATTTTTTTTCAAAAAGAAATTTAGAGTGGTAAAATTTTAATTTTTAATGAACCAAAAATATTTTTTAAGCTAATATTTTATTCTTAAATTTAAGGTTAATGTCTAGGTTTTGGTGGCCTTGTCCCATGACCGACCTGACTGAAATCATACTATGAGGTCGGTCGTGTCTAAAATAACATTCTTTTCAACTGTTAAATTTAAATTTAAAATTTTGATTTTTTTAATGTATATTCTAAATTAATTTTTGTTCCCAATTTTTTAAATAATAATTTTATTTATAATTTTTTCTTTTTTTAACTTCGAATCTCTAAAATGTCAAAATTAGACCTCCATACTCTTAAGTAAAAAGGAAAAAATATATGATTTGGTAAGGTAACATTGCACACGCGAACATGAAGATAACGCAATGGACCAATTACAACATGACAAATTAGACAACATCTTTGGTTTTATATGATTCCCCAAATGGACCCATTTCTTTTTACTTTTCTCCATGTTTTTGAATGCATCTTTGCTACTAATATTCACATACGCGTGCATGCGTGCGTGGATATGCTACTTTACTTGTTTTAGATGCTAACTATCTAAAGTAATACAGCTTTTCTTGATACCAAATTCATTGTTTTTAACATGGTACCACTACTTTTATTTGATGCTCGTATCTTCCATGAATTGGTATAACTTTATAAGTTATTCGAATTTTATCTTATTGTTTGTTACTAAAGATTAAAATTTATTTTATCGTAAGAAGAAAAAGATTGAAATGGGAATTAGATAAAGCATTTTGGGTTTTATGTTTAATAATCAGCTTCGAATTCCTTGCAGGCTTAGTGCAGTAAAGAATCTAGAACGAAAAATTAGAGGTTGGCTAAAAATATTTTAGTGGAACATAACAAAATTTTAGATAAATTATTTTTTTGCTACATGCAAAAAAAAAAAAAAAACCGGGATCTAGGGGTCGGAAGTCGGAACCGTCCCGAACAATCACTAGGTGTGGGTGTAGGTAGCCCCTTCCTAAGATTCTTGAGGCTTAAGACCAAACCAATATTTTGAATATACAAAAAATGAGATATTCTAAATTTAGGGACCAAAACAAACTTTTTCAATCAATTTATGAGCTAAATTTTATTTACAAAGAATTTAACTAAAAATTTAACAAAATTTTGGGAGTCAAAGCCCAAGTTTCATTAGGCTTAGATCAGGATCCGTCCTGGATGTAGGAAGTACTGAGTGACATTTCATGTGTCAATTAGAAGTAATATATATATATATATATTGAAAAAAAAACCCACAGAACTCAATAGATATGTAAAGTGAAAAATACATTAATAGAAAATTTATGTTTTACGTAACGAACTGTAATTACTAGTAAAAGAAAGCTATAGCCAAATCATTTTATGTGGCCATGCCCTTCTCTCTGTGGCTTTGTGACGTTTTAGCTATGGATAGCCACATATTGTCAATATAGAGAGAGTAGCTATCAAAGACTTAACCGCCATTTAAAAAAAAAAGAAATTACGGTCTATATTAGCGTTGTTTGTTTGCTAGTTTAAGCGGACTAATTTTTTTGCGATCATGACCATGCTACGCGGACAGACGGTGACCACAAACTAGACTGCAGGTTAGACTTTTTTTTTAAATCAAAGCCTTAAAAAACATGCATAATTCTTTCTAGAATACTTTTTTTTGCGTAAAATATTTTTATAACCTAAAATATATACAATTCTGATAAAACATAAAATAGAAAATAGAAAAGTTTATGCAACTATAAAATTGGACTCGAGCGATTTTTATTTGGAATTGAGCAAAAAAATAAATAAATAAATAAAGGTAAACATTATGAATGTTTATACACTAAACACTTATTATAGTTTAGTTGAATGTAACCTATTACCGTTTTAGGCATTTATATCACATACTTATCACATTAGTTTTTTTATATAACCAATTATCATAATATTGACATAATCAATATATTCTAAAAATTAGTGTTTTAAGATAATATTCAATAAATTTATCTTATTATTTATGTTAATTTGTAAAATGAACACAATTAAAAAATTATACAGGTTAAATGGAAGTTGCGGTCTTGTTTTCCCAATTTTTATGCTATTTTTTCCAATGACTTTTGTTTAGCACATTATTCTTATATATTATACTATTTATCAGCATCAGATACCATTTATACAAAATTTATGATATTTCTTAAATAATGTAAACATTTTTTGTTATATAAAAAATCATTTTGGCCCCTAATTCGGGAAAACATCCACTATATTAATTTAATTTAAATTTTTTAAGGATGAACGGACCAACGTTTTCATTGAACTCAATTAGTATTGAAAATAAGTATACTTCTACTTTTTGTGAAAACTATTTTGGAATGAGTAATGTATCCGAGCGAAAGTAAATTGATACAAATCAAATTAATTTTTTAGTTATCTGAACATGTATTATATTGTATAGAATTATCCAAACTATATATAACAAATATTTTTAGTTACTGATTATACCACTGAAATTCAATTTAAAATTATTTTTAATTAAAAAATATATAATATACATTTAAATATACTAAACATAAAATATATAAATAAGTTAATTATGTAAATTTTTGTTTTCATATTTTGTATAAAATCGACCAAACATTTTCAAACCAAATTAAACCAAGCCAAAACTAATAAAATTTGTACTTGATTGTATTTTATAACCAAACCTAGTTTTTTTTTAATTTGATTGAGATATATTTTTAAACCAAAGAGAATAACTGAATGTTCAGTGCTAATAACATAATTTATTTTATAAACCTGAAAATTACAATATTCATTTGTTTATGTATTTTTGTACTTAAAAATATATTGAATCAAAGAAAATTCGAATAACAAGATTTTGATTAACAATTAGTTTTTATAAAATTTTGATCAAGGTTTCATACGTTTTCTGAAATAACATGAACCAACTTCTATCGAATTAAACCAATTATTCATATCATTCAAAATATTATAAAACTCACCTAAAATATACTTTGAATTTAATTGGGTTTAAACTCAAAATAGTAGACGGATATTGTTGTCTATTTTAAGAAGAAGAAAAAAAACACAACTGGATTCGTTGTAATAACGTATTTTTTCTCAAAAAAAAAAAAATACAGAACATTATAACCAAAAATGGCAAAACAAATAAAAACTCTGTTTGATAAGATGATGCATTCTTCAACATCCTTTATCTTCATCCTCATCATCCTTACATGGAGTTTTCTCTTCTTCTCTCAATCATTATTCTTCCTTAATCACTTTTCTCCAACCCTATCCTCTGATCTCCATTGTTCTTTTGAAAGAAACATCAAAGGTCTTCGTTTGATAGCCTATGAGCAAACCCTAATCCTGATTTACCCTAAAATTTCTTAAATTTTTGTTTGAGGATTTGAGGGAAGAAAAGCAAGCATGTCCTATAGATCACAATCTACAGGAAGCAATGAATTCGCAGAAAAGATAACACAAGATCCCGTAACGTATAAGACAGCACAAAGCACCGTGGCATGTATATACCAAACACATATATCCGGATATTGGAGGAATGTGACAATCCTATGGTCCAAGAATCTAATGAACCATTTGCTTACCGTCACGGTGACTAGCGTCGAAGGAGATATGAATTATTGTTGTAAAGTTGATCTAAAGCCATGGCATTTCTGGAACAAGAAAGGGTGTAAATCTTTTGATGTCGATGGTAATCTATTAGAAGTGTATTGGGACTTTAGGTCTGCGAAATTCGGGAGCGGCCCCGAGCCTGTTTCGGACTTTTACGTGGCGTTAGTCTCAGAGGAAGAGGTGGTTTTATTATTGGGTGATTATAAAAAGAAGGCTTTTAAAAGAACAAAGTCAAGACCAGCTTTGATTGAAGCTACCTTGTTGTACAAGAAAGAAAAAGTGTTTGGAAAGAAGAGTTTTTCGACTAGGGCTAAGTTTTTCGATAGGAAAAAGGAACACGAGATTGTCGTCGAAAGCTCGAACACCGCAGGAGCTAAAGATCCAGAGATGTGGATAAGCGTAGACGGGATTGTGTTGATACAAGTCAAGAATTTGCAATGGAATTTTAGAGGGAATCAGACAGTGTTGGTTAATAAACAACCGGTTCAAGTGTCTTGGGATGTTTATGATTGGTTATTCAGTGTGCCAGGGACAAGACATGGTTTGTTTATGTTTAAACCGGGGACGGTGGAGGACAGCGACATGGAAGGAAGTGGTCACAGTCGTGGCGGTGGCGAGAGTGATACAAGCACAGGGAGCAAGTATTATTCGACCAGGAGTAGTAGCTCTCGGTCGAAAGAGTTTTGTCTCTTTCTTTATGCTTGGAAGCTTGAGTAGTAGTTTTTCAAGATGTGAAGTTTTTTTTTTTTTGTTAAGAAATATTATGAGAGTCATGTCTTGAAATGAAAAATGTTATGTCGTATAAATATTTTCTAATGATACGATTGGATCCTCATGACACTACTCATTTTTCAACCAAAGAGTGTTTTGTTTTTAATTTCATAGGAAGGAAATTGTTTATTTATGTGTTGAGATCCAAAGGATTGAAGTCCAATTATGCAAAGGTAACATAAAAAGTATCATAATTTATTTTCACGGGGTGCGACTGCATAATATATTGAAATTTTTATTCGATTCGGGTTTATAAACCAAATTCATAAATAAATTAAATTGAAAATAAATAAAAAATTATGAGTGCGCATTTGCACCCCTTCCTATATCGTTTACCCGCCTCTTGTAGCATGTGGTTCAGACGAGAGGATAAGATTCAGCGTATGTTCCTCAAAAGAGAGAGGAAGAAGCTCTTGTTTTGGGTTTTAAGAATCCGAAGCCGCGCCCGAGATATTATAGTGTCTAAAGTAAAAATAAAAAATACATTTAGCTCAATAAGGGACATAGCCAAGGGGGCAAATGCAGGCCCCGAACCCCCTAATTCAGGGAGAATTTTTTTTTCATATGTAAAATTTTTGTGCCCCCTCTAAATTCCCGTCCTAGATTCAATGCTCAGCCCTATACAAAATTTTCTTTGAAAAATCCTATGTATTTTGATAATGCCTAAAACTCTTCTTTTTTGACAAAAAAATGGGTTAGTGCCGGCTCGACTCTATAGCAAGAGTGTGAGAGAGCTCTTTGTTGCTTGTATTCAGTGATGGAAATATGGGAGTATGTGTGGCATGCGCTCTCCTAAATCCGATAATTTTTTTTTTCTCGTAAATTTTTTTTATCCCCACTAAAATTTCGCTCTACATTCTTATGGCTTGCAATCTTCTTTCTTTATTTTTTTTCTCATTTTCTTGTAGTTTGGTTTTGGTTTTGTAATCTCAAGAGAGTGAAATTTATAAAGTAACACTTGTATCCAATTTCATAGTTGATGTCTACATAAGAAGTTAAAAATTGAAATTATATGGCTTTATGCTTGGCTTGCTAAAGATTATTGTAAGTTTAAAAAAAAAATCATCAAAACTATAGACACGCAATATATAAGTTGCTTTGAAAGTCTTGGCCATTTGAGATTTGAGACCTATGTAGTCATCTAGGAGTAAATGAAAATTGAAATTGTGCGTCTAGAACTGTCAAAGCAGGTTGAAATTCGTATATGGACTTAAAAGTATTAAATCTATTGATAATCGACTCGCGGATCGGTACATAATTCTCTCAACATCTCAGGGTGTTAGTAGTGTACATTCACACTATCTATCGTTTTTAAGTGTCTTAGTTTTTGAGTATAAGTGTACATTCACACTACTTCCAAAACTAGTATATGTTTTGAGCTTTGTTTTTATTAGTAACCACTGATCAATTTTTTGAAACATTTGGTATTCTTTTGTCCAGAAGCAGCCATATATTTATATATATTTTAATTAATACATATTAACTAGATTAGAGGAATAAACTTATCCATACATAAAGTTTCCAACTTTGACTCATGCATACATGATTGTTTATA
>OVAW01001098.1:0-10571 GCA_900406365.1 Heliophila coronopifolia | reverse complement strand
TAACACATACCTGGAGTTGGTCACCTAATACAGTAACCATTTCTTTGGTCGGGTTGCTTTTAAACGAATCCAGCAAACACGAAGCTATACTACAACACTGGTCTTGTAACGAGGGATAGCCAATAAATTGTCCAACAATATTGAATACATAACTGAAAGAAACAAAAATTAAAGGTCAAAATTAGAGACTCGTCCTTGAATGCCTTAGAAAGTTTTAATTTACAGAAAACACTCATGTTTATAACATAAACTAGCAGTTTCATACATCATTGAGTGCATCCTTGGCTCTAACCTCAAGTAAAGATGCCGTTAAATATATATATATATATATATATATATATAATATGATAATCAGTATTTTACTTTTTAACAAANAAGTGCATCCTTGGCTCTAACCTCAAGTAAAAATGCCGTTAAATATATATATATATATATATAATATGATAATCAGTATTTTACTTTTTAACAAACATGTTCAAGACAATAGCAAAACCAAATCAAACTAACACCTTTTAACATCTACGACATAGTTTTTACTCGAGAAAGATTCCAAATGGTTCATCTCATTGCAAACACAAATTCAATAAGGTCGGAAGAAAGGAGAAAATAGACTAATAGTCACTTTTGGTTTAAAAGAATTTGCGTTCTACCACTCAATTATAAATAAATAGAGAATTGTGCTCACTTTAAGGAACTTGGAACTGAAGCTCTATGACCAAGAATAATTGTAAGCTCTTCAAGAGCAGCCAAATGATTACGGGTATGCCGATGATGGCATGCTGCTGACATTCTATAGTGTATTTCTGTGATGAACTGCCAAACAACAAAAAAACTAGTGTAACTGGAGTATCAAATAGACAAGAACAATTGATATCTCATGAAAAAAGCTTCGACAAATGTTAAAATTCACCATGAACACCCTATCTGGACGAAAAACGTTTATCCTGTCAATGACGGCCCCATTCCTAGGATAATCAGCACTGCATAAACCATGTTAGACCTTATAAAACGAAAAAATACTTAAACACTAAGTCAACATTGAGTGAGCAAGAAATTTTACGTTTCCACAAAACCATCCACAATTGTTTGTACTGCACGTGAAATGGTATCACGAGAAAAAGCAGGAACTGGAGGTTCAGCTGAAGAGGAAGCACGTGATAAAACAAAACTAACAATAGACACCTGAAATGAAAACAAAACAAGGAGTAAGTTAGAGGTTCATGAAGTTATATTAGAGAAAATAGATTAATTTTTCGAAAAACTAATATCTCCGAAAAATGAAAATAAAGCTTCCAACAATTGATATTGCAGTTGCAATGCTTTGATCTTGGATCAGGACTGATAAATTGCGACAAGCTGATCAGACTAGCTAACTAACGCTAGGATGCAATTCTCCATCACACACTAAAGACAGATTGCTGGAGTCATGAGACAAATGTTACAGGTACCATACCATATTCCGTTTAATGAGCTTATCCCTCTCAGTCTCGTTGATCTCACCCACATATAATAACGAATTCTGAAGCACCACTGCACCATTATCACATTCTGACGTTTTACTACAGTGCAATCCCATACAAATCGAAAAGATTGGCACAAAATTTTCTTTGACCAACACAGCCACCGGTTGGCCAGCCATCTGCAAAGCAAATTGTAGACAGTGTCAGTAAAATAGCGAGCCGAAAATTTCAGATCTCTGATGTTATCTAAAGGACCCATACAAATAGAAGAAAAACAACCAAAAGGTTTTACACATTTCATATTTCATTGAATTTTTTTATAGAACCTTTATAAACTGATATTGCCGTTATTCAAAGCCCGCATTTATGTCCATAAAGATGCACGGAAGCACACTTACCCTAGCTACCCAATCAAGGTTAGCATGATCTTCATGTAACAGAAGAGCTGGAAGTAGNGGGAACAAAAGTGGATGAAATATTTCGGTTCAGCATTTAGAATGAACAGCTTACTTGTCTGCAACAAAGCAAACAGCATACGATATAAAATGCTAAAATATCTCACTAAATTCTGATAACTGCCACAATCATAGGACACATATTGCTAGATATCAAGAAGCACATGTCGATATTTAAATCTCACTGGTAATATACTGTTTGCTATCTTCAATATAGTAGACCCATGTGTAACAGAAAAAAAAAATTTAAACCTAGGTACTGCACGTGCACTACAAGTTTCAAATATAAATGCTATCCTTTTTTTCTATTTGGATAACATCTAAGAAACTCCAACAAACAAAGTGCTTATTAAAGAGAAAATATTAGGTGGCGGCATACCTCAACAAGAGCAGCTAAACTAATACCACATGCAATCCAGAAAAATAGGATTGGGCCCAAGAGTTCCTCCAGGTACTGCAAAAACCAGTATAAAAGTAGATGGAGGTAATGTCATCAGAGCAACATTTACAAGGTTCAGAGGTGACTACTGTAAAGTAGATCGGGTAATATTCAGAAAATTGCAAAAATTAGAAGAACAATCATCATGCAGGTATGGAAGAGATAAAGAAATGAGAATCAATAATAACACCTTGAACCTAGATGGATAATGGAGTTGTGCTGATAGATTGTCAAGTGCAGCAATGATTAATTCCCTAGTAGGAAAAAGGCCAGATAAGAAGAAGAAAGATTCAAGTATATCAAAGACAGTAACAATTATGAGCGAAAAATTACCTCTGACAAGAATCTATAGCTGAAACAGCACACATCATAAAAACAGCCTGCGTTTCTCCCAGTAGGGAATACAATGTTAATACGCATCTAATAATTTTATACTAATAAAAAAAAGTTAAGAACTAAAACAAAATGAAAACAAAAAATATTACTTGTAACTCTGTGGTCTCACTGTGATAAGCAATGTGCATAAGAGTAATGATGACAGTCTCCATTTTTGGGCGAGGCTGAGGACCAGCATCCAGAACATCCTTTGCAGTGACTAGTTTCTCCCTTGAGGAGGTTGCCAATATAATACCAAAGCTGGAGCTGGAAAAGAAAAACAATATAAAATGGATACCGAGGGCCAAATACCAAGTTAATATTTCAAAGGAAAACAAGCTCTGTGAACATCAGAGCTTACAGAATGCTGATATTCATAAGAGTCACAATCAATAGAGAAAATTGATATTGCAGAATTTTGACAGGCCTTTATTTAAAGAAAGAAAAATAAAACTACTTGAACTGGCCTTGTGTTTACCAAAAGATATCTACTGCCCACAATAAAGTTAAGAAATTAGCGCCGTAAGCCACAACATTTGTAGAAACTAGTATCTAACAGTTTGTTTTACTAAGACAATACCCTGCTAATTATCCATAGCTGAAAATAATTTTGAATAAACAAACATTTAACTTACCAGATATCTTGGAACAATGCCTCATGACCATCCCATGTCTGGAATAAAACCCCAATTTTTCTTGCCAAGACAAATCTCACCCGATAATCAGGGTCATTTACCATTAATAAAAGTCGCTCAATCATTGTCTGCACCAAATTAAAACAGAAATTACATGAACTCTCAACAAAAAACTAAATTAAATCTGAATTTCACAAGGAACAAAGTTGAACATATTTTCGCTACAGGTAATGAGTGCAAGGAAAAATTCAATATTTCATCTGCAAACAGCAGAATTATCTAATCTGAACAAAATGTACAAGGAAATTTATTCTTCAAATTTCATGGTATTTGACATGTAAATTAAGCCATGAAAAGGTAGGAACCTTTTTGTTTCAGGACAACACTAAAAAGAGAAGTAAAAACAGTAGTATGATTATAAAGCTCTTCAAGTCTAAGGAACAAGAGGGTTATAAGATAAGTAGGCACCTGACCAATCTGAGGATTAAGCAAAATTAAATCACATATACAGTTGATCAGCCGGACACGCCCAAACCAGCCCAAGAGACCAAATTCAGAAACTTTATTCACCATTGCTCCAAGTTGAACAAAGACCTGCACGTTACATGGGCAATGAATCAAGTAGATCATGGAAAAAAACCAAATAGTCAACTTTAACAGAAGAAGGTACTACCTGACAATGTTCTCCTTCTTTCAAAGACAAATCACAGTTCGTCCTGAGTCCACAAAAATCCATCCCCGGGGATGATAAATTGTGAAGTAAAACATGCAGAGCAGTGACTATATTGAGACAGTTACGCTTGATCTTTACTTGTTGGTTTAGCATGACATCCAAGAAAATAACCTTGATGTAAAATAGTGGAACAAAAACCCATAAACAAAATAAAAATTGGTGAAAAAAAGATACATAGTAAATTTACTTCCACATTGAATTCCATACCAAATCATTAACCTTCGACATAGAAGTCAAGCATGAAAGCTGGCATAAATGATACAGTATATTTTCCAACACCTAAAAATGTAAGCAATCAAAGATGACGTTGATATAAGGTCACCAAAAAAAGCTTGGATATTGAGATGTGAAAAAATAATGCTGAAATACCTTAGGATCACATTCCTTCTCCATGATACTATACAGAACATCCCATGTAGGAAAACGTAATACCGGAGAAAAACATGAGATAAGATATATCATGCCCAACTTCCAATTCCCCGTGGAAAGGGGCATGCCAGGAACAGATTTTCCACCAGCATTTACAAGATCAATCTCTTTAGAGTCTTCATCTAGGTCTAAATCCATATCCACAATCCTGCCAACTTCTGGGGAATCAAGTGCTAACGAGTTCGAAGGTACAGTGTCAGATTGGATATTCGATGCGTGCTCAGTATATTCTTCGTAGACTTTAGCAAAGGACTGCAAAAGATTCTCTGAGGAGTGAAATACAGCATCATAACTAGTGGCAAGAAGATTTTGGTCTCTTTTGTTGCTGAAAACAGGAGAACTAGTAAGGGACCTCAACGAAACGATTATAGAACTTTTCTCATTAAACTCTGTGCCAAACCCCAAGGAACCAAGCTGTTGAAAATCATTGAGGCTCTTTAAAACTGCTTCAACAGCGTGGTTCAGGCTTTCTAACAAATACTGGCTAGCTTTTAACAAGAATGGATTGCTTCCCTTACCCTTCCTGAGAAAGACAAAACGAAAATCCAAGTGACTAAAAGAAAATTTAACACAAAGATATACAAATTAAGCTAGTTCATCAAAGGTGCAGCAACGTTCACAACCCCCTCTTAGACACAAACTTTGAAAATGTCAAAACAAAAAAATAATCCTAAGCTAACCGACCTTGATCTACAAAAGCTATATGCATAGAACTTGGTGACACTATTAACAGAACAAAGCTGCATCTACAAGTGGGGGTTCATTATCTGTTATAATATGGAACTTTTGTTATAATCTATACAAACCATCCTAAAGGAGTGAACTATTTCAATAAAGAAAATCTGACNAATATCAATCATTCACAAGTTTAAGAAAAATAACAAGAAAAGGATGAGTTGACTAACTTTGTCAAATAAGAACCATTCATAAAATGACACAACAGAGCGCATCTCATAAAGATGTCAGACAGTGGTCCTTTCTCACTATCTTCCAGAGTTATGTTAAGAAAATAAATTTCCATGTCATGAAGCAATGGATCTCTTGATACCAGCGGTAGTTGTACTCCATCAGGAACTCGGTAACTAGAGATCTGAAAATTCAAATAAACAGAAAAAAAATTAGCGGAGAAAGGAGTTTAGAAAAAGGTGAGAAAAAAATTAAGTAACATCGACCTTGTTATAATTCGAGCAAACTCTTGTTAGAACCTCCACAGAGCATTCAAAGAGTCCATATTTTCTTTCCAGTTCACCATCATCAACCTAAAAGAAACAAAAGCAATGAATTCCAGTATTAGTCTTGAAATCTTTTCTTAGATGAAAGATTATTCAGTCCTTAAATAACATAACAGGCACCTTCACAGCATCATTCACCACTTCACATATATCCCATTCAGATGGCGTTGGGATATGTTCCTTTGGTAATGGAAGTGAAGTTGTGAAACCAGCACATAGGGAGAAAGCAGCTGCTGGTAGAAGCAGAACCATTCTCTCATTCAGTGTCAAACGGCCCTAAGAATAANAGAACCATTCTCTCATTCAGTGTCAAACGGCCCTAAGAATAAGTACAAGATAAAGATATATCAGAAATCATTAGACCAAAAATATGATTACTGATGAGATCCCTGTTCCAAATATACTTGTGTTCTTCTGGGAAAAAAATTAAAACTACCTTCCAGCCAAGGGGGGCAC
Source organism: Heliophila coronopifolia (assembly GCA_900406365.1). NCBI lineage: Eukaryota > Viridiplantae > Streptophyta > Magnoliopsida > Brassicales > Brassicaceae > Heliophila > Heliophila coronopifolia. The sequence goes on along the minus strand of OVAW01001098.1, from coordinate 4,357 downwards.
AAACTGCTCTAAGAAGATTGCGCCGAAGATGTAAATCATCTTGCACGTTTCCCTGCACAAATATATCCATCAGTGTTAGGACAAGACCATGATGATATAATAACATTGCACAGCTTGTAAGGTTTAGCAAACAAGTCAACATAGAAAGTAGATACCAAACCATACACTGCCAGTGAGTACCAGTTTGCTTACCTGACAACCCATACGTGAAAAGTAACATGCAATGAAGTACAGCGCTGGCCTGAGTAAAAGTTATAATTCTTAAGTTAACAGTAGAGCCGTTCAGCATCTATGAATTCAAGCCAAACAAAAGTCAAAGAAAACTTAATCTCGAGGAAGGAAACAATGAATGAAGTTTCAACATTATTTTGAATTTTTTTCAGGAAAAGTGGGCCTCTAGGCTATAAGCACCTCAGGAAATAGCTATTGGCTAATGAAGTTTTGAGGGTGACAGACTTACTCAGAGTGTATGTGTCTGAATAATTGGTGATCCCACACTTCTTGAGGGATAATCCCCACGTTTATATGGTTCTGAATGAAGGGGCAATAATATTAAAAGGATATAGATCAATAAAACTTGTGTTAAAATTTATTTGCAAACTCACACATGAAATAATTGATCCAAGGAGCACCAAGACAGCATCAACCTGCATTAAAATAGTTATTAGACAACCATCCGATCTCAGAACAGAGTAGCATCAGCCACAAATAGATACAATTGTAGCTACTAATCTGCTAAGAAAAGCAAGTAACTGAAACTGAAACTGTTTAGCTAAAGAACTACCAAACACACTTTAATAGTATTGGTAACCAAGAAACCCCTTGACTTTGATCCCCATCAAAGACTTATCTTTATTACACTAATAATTAGGATAAAAAAATAAAAGTAGAATATGTGCAACATACAATTACACTAATGCTGCTGAATGTTGCTAGGCCATGGATTAGCGAGCTCCAGATCAATTGCCAACCACGATCTAGCTGCAAAGTGGTTTAATAAGACTAAAAGCTAATTAGAAAGCAAAATTAATAATATAACATATTATTAAGGAAACAAGAATTCCAATACAAAGCTAAAAATTAATAGGGCAAGAAAACCGTTTCAACATTCTATATGTGGAAAGGCCCAAAAAAAAGAAACCCGTCAATTTCTGTACATTCTACACCAAAACCATTTGCCAATATGTAAACAGAGAAACATATTTCGTCAACTCTCCATGGTGTGAGTGTGACCAAGAGATTCAAGTATTCTTTTCTTTCAGTAACAACACCAAATCAATTCTAAACCTCTATATCCTATCATATGTGGATCAGAATCCCACAAACAAAGGCAATAGAGGCAGGTACAATACCTCACTTGAGGAAGCAGATGATTTTGATATGTCCACAGTAGTATCTGGAAGTAACAAGCCGGCAGAGAGCACTTGCAAACTCCTTCAAATAAAATAAAGTTTCACAATATAATAACTGAGAGATGGGATCAGAGAATTTAAACTCGAAAAGTTAAGGTAAGCAAAAAAACATGCTTCATATCATTTTACATAAATTTTTGTTTGTAACCCTCGTCAGCAAGGACCATTTGCAAATATATGAGAGAACTTGCAAATAGCAAACACTTGAACGCTAACATACCTCAAAGTCCATAACAGACCATCATAAGAACGTCTCATACTAGCATCCTCCAAAAGCCTGTCACATACAAGATTAAGTAACCAAATCAGTCCACCGTTACAGTGCTATTAGTATTACATTATAGTATTTAGGATTAGCACCACAACTGCAATTTGTAGCTATTATGTGTGCTATTGAAATAGGGTATTTTAATAAAGTTAGTCATGTGAATAGGCTACCAGAAATAAAACAATAAACTAGCGGAGGTACTACCATCATAAGAGGATACAAATTTCCGAGTAATGCTGAATTTTACAATTGTTTCAGAAATTGGTAAATATGACAAACTAAAACTAATGAATCAGCACGCTCCTGATTTGCACTCATAGAATTGTTTGGCAGTTTACTTGGTTAAGACAGCATGTCAAATAGATAAAGGGAGAGGACATATAGAAACACAGCAACAAAAACTAACCATCACTCAGTCTATAAACATGTTATTCACCACATACTATTTGAGGTATGGTCTAACCATCTTAACCACTTCTTACATTTAATATAGTTACCAGTGAAGACAGTGAAGACAGTGAAGTATGTTAAAGGACGAAGTGGCAATGGATATTCTAATAGGAATCATACCAGAAAGTACAACGTCAATATTCCATCTTACACACAACTCCTAAGCTCTTAGCTATTTTTTGGTAATGGCAAAGAAAAATATCCGTGTAATAACTAAGAACAAGTACAATTTCAAAAATTACCTCTGAAAGTTTTTACAGATGGCTTCAAACCAATAAATAAGGAGATCCTTGTTGATCCGGGTATAATAAGCCCGAACTAGGCAACCAAAAGTAGCACACCTGGACAAAGCTTATGCCCGTCAGTCTTGTAATAAATAAAGTTTCTATGGAAACCAGGGAGCAAAGAAATTTAAAAAAAAAATAATGCAAGGACAGCAATAATATAACTGTTTATATTAAGGGATGTTCTATGTCAATGAAACTTATGCTCCAGCTTCCAACATTACAAATTGTGAACGCTCATCAAATACATTTATGCTATGGCTACACATATATCTAGAAAACAACTATCGCAAGAAAAAAGACATTAGCAGATTGGATATCCTCTAGTAATGCTCTGATCAAAAACATACCACAGCCATTTTCCTTCAGTTACTGCCTCCACCAGACGCAATGCAATATGTTGCCTTCGAGCTCGTTTCTCTGACAATGGTGGTCTAGTAGTATTAACAACTGCCTGCCAAAGTTCTGAATATCAGCACTTCATTCTGTCCCTCTAGAGACACACATGGACACAAACTTATATTTAAGGATACACAAGGATGTGAACAGACACGCATTTATGAGGTGGGATTCAATTGACTGTATTGAAAAAAAAAACTATTCTCAAAGTATGCAGATCAAACTTCACCGCTGAACAAAATGCTTCAGAAAATCATAATGTGGAGCAATAAAAAGTGGTGAAGGTAGATGAAGCAAAATCCAGACAGTGCTCAAAATAAATAAAAAAGAATAGTTATGAGAAACGAAGTAAGTTCAATATATAACAGGTACCCGGTAGAGTACGTGTGCAGCCAGCTCAACCAAGCTATTCTGATAACTGCTCAATGTCCCAAACTTATCATCCTTGGTTGAATCAACCCTAAATAAATAAAAAATTTAAGTAGAAATTTTCACTTTATGAGATGTGTAGAAATTATAGACTTTATCCCATCGAATGCGACTCAGAAAAAACGTACCATGAAGCAGAACTTAATGAACTACCAAGATCCAGTTCACGAGTAACCGTGTCCAAAAGTTGTTCCACCAAAGTACTAGATTCACTAGAATCTCTTGTCAAATTTAGCTGTAGTCTTCCATAAGAAGCAAGTATCTCCTAAAAGGTAGAACAAGAAGACCAACAAAAAAGACTTAGACCATGACTCCGTATTGAGAACAAAATCACATGTTTAAGTAACAAAGGGCTGCCACAAAACAACAAACCTTAAGGTTCTTATCATGGGTAGTTAACCAGCAACGGAACACAAATTGGTGAACTGCATTATGAATTTCCAACGAAAAGGAGCCTATATTAGGGCCATCCTTCAGCAAAAACGAATTTACACATTCAATAAGCTTGCGTGAGAGCTTTCCCTCATCTCTGGAAATGCCGAGATAAATTAGTATACTATTGTTTGAAAAGGGGTGTACAATCTGAGTGAGACATTGAGTAACAAATAAAATCAGACCTTACAGAAGAGAAGATCTGAATGAGGCCATTCACAATTTCTTCTCGAAGGTCATCAGGAAAATCTCCCGGGGGATTCTCTAAAAGTGACTGAAGCGTAATGATATAACGAAAAGCCTCCTCCTTCTGACTATGTTGACCACTGTTTATCTCGCACAACCCTGCTTCCACCCTTTCTATGTATAGCAGCACCAAACCTTGCAGAAACATTTTACTTAAAAGACATCCAGCAACACCATACACTCCATACACATGACAAGAATAGAAAATTAGAATATTTGGATTTCCAGAGAACTCACTGGAATAAGTACGTTTCCTCATTTGGAAACGGTACTCTCTAATTTCCAACAGATGGCGGAGTATGGTCCCATACTCTAACTGAAAGCTAGGTGTATTGCTCAAGATATCATGTATATGTGTAAAAAGGGTTTTAGCCATAGATAGCAGAGGAAATAGTACACCTGAGATATTAGAACAGAATAGTTACATTTATGTACAA
>OVAW01001096.1:0-10577 GCA_900406365.1 Heliophila coronopifolia | reverse complement strand
TCGAAGGGGAGAGCGACGATGGTAAATGACAGTTATTAGCTCACCACTCTTCACCACTCCAGAAATGGAACCTAATTTATGATTGGGGTGTGGAAAGGAGTTAGTGGTGTAACTCCTTGTTAACCAGCGTTCCAGCGTTCCAATCATGGCTTAGTATACCTATTGTAAATGACTATATATATCTGAGTCATCCATTGCGCTTCATGTGTTTATTAAAATTAATATGAATTTTACATATTATATATATATATATACCCTTTTTTTTTGCCGCCATGATTTACATAAATTTTTTTTAATAACATATCATTCTATTTTATTTTTCCAACCAGATTATTTTATTTAACAAGTGATTTTGCATAATGTGTTTTTTTTTTATAATCGATCCATCTTTTTTTCTTAAGTTCCAAAATTTAATTTTTTCTACTAGGAAACAATCAGGATTCGAACTCGGACATAAAATAAAAACAACAAAAGCAATAATCACTAACGAAAGAAATTTAAATTGTCGAGCTAATGAAAGGTGGGTATTTATAAAATAACACATAATGCAAAATAACTTGCAAAAAAAAACAGAGATTACTTTTTTATTTTATTTTATTTTTGTCGACGAAAAAACTACTTATTACACAACACTTATTTACTATATTATTTACTACTTATTACACAACACTTATTTACTATATTATTAATATTAAAAAAACAATAATTTTATTAAAATTAATAAGATCTTACATTTTTTTAATAACATATCTTATTATTTTATTAAAACAAGTTATTTTGCATAATGTTTTTTTAACACGCACGATACATTAAATGAACACTTTATCTACTATATTATATTACCATTTTTATTTAACAAATTTTTTAAAAAACTTATTTAACAAACATTGATAATTTAGTTTTATCTATCAAAATTTATCCATATAATATCATACATCGAGAACGCAAACCAGTAAAAGTACTCCAAAATAACAATATTTTTGTAATCGCACCAAAATTATATAAAATTGATAATATTTAAGAAACCATCTGTTTCAATCAGAAGCTTTCTCTTTATCTAATAAAAACAAATTATTTTCTCTCATTCACTCACTTATTATTATTTTTTTATTTAACTTCCTGTCTATGAGTTGAAGGTTCTAATTTTTTTTTTCTCTTAAAAAAAAAATTAGAACCTTCAACTCATCTACTGTCAAGTAGCTACAGTAAGAGCCGGAAGTCTTCATCACTTTCAATGTTCCAAAAACTGTCGGAACAAGAAGGCATCATCATCTCATTAACATTTTCAAACCAGTTTAGATAACTTTCATCCTGCATCGCCGTTAAATCTCCCTTTAATAATCCTTTATTATCGGGCGATGACATTTCTGAACCCACCAAACTCTGATGATCCATATGAAAACTAGTCTCAATCGGTTTCGCATCAGCCATTATATCGGATGCCAGAGCTACTGCCTTACTATAATTTTCCGGCGTGATGTAGCCATTAGGGTTGCTTATTAAACCCAAATGTTCCATGTTCGTAATATTGTTGATTCCATCGCCATATGAGTTGATCATGAACTGATCTGAGGAGGTAGTGGTGGCGCAAGATGACGTGGTAGAAATTCCGATGGATGTAGATGTGGAGACGGCTTGGATCCGTTCTATGAGTCTAGGTATCCAAAGATACTTCATGGCGTCTCTAAACTGTTGACTGTTCACGTTGCATCTAAGATGTTTAGCTTGTTTTTGGACACGGGTTCTCCAATAGTTTTTTATTTCGTTGTCGGTTCTTCCAGGTAAATATTGTGCAATCTTAGACCATCTGAAATCATAGAAAATAAATGTTTAGTTAGCAAAGTTTTGATAAACTTCTAATACAATATAAGTTATATGTATTGTTTGGATTTATATAAGTCTGGATCTTCAAAATTATAAAAACAAAATAAATTTATTATGTTTAAAGTTTTCAAATATTTCATATACCTAGAAAACTTTCATGTAGCATAACTTATATTATATATTTCATATATATACAAAACTGTATTTTAAAAACTACCTATTGCCCCAACGGAAGTGAAGTTGAAGAATCAAGAGTTGTTCTTCAAGAGTTATATCTCCACGCCGGACATTCGGCCGGAGATAGTTTAGCCACCTTAGTCTGCAACTTTTGCCGGTCCTTTTGAGTCCTAATTATATTATAAGAGATAATTATTTAGACATTATCTCGTATAAGTATGTTGTATGATAATCTCATACGCTAGAAAGTCTTCATAATATTCATATTTCGTAAAGTTATCAAATTTTCGAAAGAGTTTTTTAATTTTTTTTTTCACCAGAAAACTTTCATCCATTGCCTTAGTGCTTCCCCTATATAGTTGTTTAATTATTAGCATCACTTATGGTTCATTTTATTTAAGTGATTCTTAATCAGCATTGGATATTTTCGTTTTATTTCGACAAAAATGTACTTTATTTGAACATCTAGAGGGTAAAATAATTGAATCCATATTTGAAAAAGTTATAATAATTGAGTCCTTAAATGAAAAAGTTATTTATATATATATCTTGATTTGAATGATGTAATCGTCGTCTTTTAACACATGCAACTGATGTAGTAAAAAAAAAATATTTTTTATTTAAAAAAAAAAAGAAAATACTTGTATAAATTAAGTTTCAATGTTAAAAAAAAAAACTTATTTTACTTTACTATAAAATCGTTTCATAAAAAACTGAATAGGAACCAACAATAATTTGAAACGGCCTGGCAATGTGGAATGCGTATGTGTAATTAATTAAGTAGATGTTAGTGTATCATACCGGCGCACCAAGCAAGAGAGTTCCATCGACCTTCACCATAAGTCGATATGTAATTGACAAGCTTTAAATCTTCCTCCGTCGTCCATGGACCTTTCTTTAGTTCCATGTGTTCTTCCATGTTCATGTTGATCTTTACACTTCTTGATTTGTAATCCATTGATTAAGAAAAAGACACTTATTTGAAAGTTATGTGAAAAAACAAAATGGATGTTGTTTGCATCCACATGGAAAGATGGAGAATTTTGATGGTTTTATAGATTGAAAAAAATGTAGAAGATGATTTTTTTTTTTTTTTTTAACATCTAGAAGTTAATAATTATTTAAGAAATGTTTGCAACATGTGGGAAGAAAGGGCCGCAATATAAGAATTTCTTGCCAAAAACTTGTAATTTAGAATAGAGAAGTATGTTATAATATAGTAGTGCTCTTTATTTAATGATTTTTCATACACTCACATTGATTAGTCTAAGTTTTAAATTGTATGTCTCAAATATAATGACATTAATAAACATAATTAAGTTTAAATTGATTAAAAAAAAAGACTTACTTTATATATTTGCTAAAATCTGAAAACGCGTTTTACATAATTAATTTAGCTGGTGTTGTGGTACTTTTTCAGTGATTTTTTCGTTATAATATGTATAAATAGACACATTTCACATTCGGTCCCATTCCTATCCGTGCCAGTCACATATAGGAATGCTTTTCCAATTGGGATAAAGTTTCATTTCGTGAACAGGAACGAGACAGAAATTCTCGAAATCTCGTTTTGTTCCGTTTGAAACATAGTTTATATATAATTATTTGTATGTTATACAATCTTTTATATTTTTTTACATTTATATAATCATATATATTATCTAAATTTTTATCAATTGATTTTATGATATTTTTTTTAAATTTAAACTAACTTATTTTTATAGAATTTGGTAGAAAATAATAAATTTCTTTATTTATTTTGTTATTAAATATTAATATTTAAATCCTTTATCAATTATATTAGTTTACTTTTATGGTTGAATAATATTTTGATTGATATTAAGTAAATCATGTTGTTGTTTTTAGTTTTGAAAATTTTAATTATCAGAAATAAAAGTCAAAAAATTTCGGAGATTTCCTGATCATGTTCTCTCCCAAACTTTAAAAAGAAGACAAATATTTTATTTTCCGAATTCTCATTCGGCTATTTGTAATAATATGTATAGGCCAAGTTTTAAATTTGGAAATAATTCGGTAGTGATATTTTACTTGAAAACATAAAATTACAACTTTTGAAAACTGTTTTTAATTACGTTCTTATGAATTACAAAATCTTTTATTCTTCTTTTTCTATATTTTAGCCACTTAATAATATTATATAATTTTTTGGTGAATTTATTTATTTTAGAGTATTAAACTATAAACTATATATTTAGCAAAATTGTATACTCAAGTTTTTTTTAATCTTTGTTTTTGGTTGTGACTATATCTACTTGTTATCCTCAGTAAACTTATAATATACATTGAAAATAAGAAAGAGACTAAAAATTAATATATCTACTAATTGTCAAAATTTTCTATAATAACAGTAAAGTTTGGATCGGAACCGTACATCTCTATAGATTAGCACTGTTGATAATAGCATAACACGGCATAGATATATTTTCCAAAGAAAGTTAAAGATGCACTAACACCTCACCATCACTATCACATTTGACCAAAAAAAAAGATTTTTATTTTTCGTTAAAATGTGTTTCTAACTAAAATTAGTTAATTAACAAAAAAAAAATAGTTTGAAAGGAAGTATCCTTGGTCAAATGGTAAAAAAATTTCATCACTAGAATTCGACCACAATTTTCTTTTCGAAATTATATTGTATTGTTGAAAAAAAAACTAAAAAGGAATATTATTTTGTAATGGATAGATAACATATATCTTTGCCTTTTATTTCAACTGACTCTTATTATATGTTTTCTTTTCTAATCAATTTCGGTCAAATGAATTTTTATATTGGTTATCGTCTGATTATGATATTATATTAAGTTTCATGAATTTCGAATTTAAAATTAATAGATTGTACGAGTGTCCGAGTGGTTGTCACTCCTATTACTTCTAGGAATTCGAACTCGATTGTCTCCGATTAAAAAAAAAATAGACAAATGAAGGACCCTATTGTAATTAAAACTTATTAATTGCTATTATTCATTTTGAAAGTTTTATTTTGCATTTTGTTAAGATTTTATAAGTGGTGAAGAGTGGTATCTATTCTTAGGCCTTATGCGTTAGAAATCTACACATAAAGGCATAAATATAGGTATTCCTAAATTGATATAAATGAGTTGTTCTTTAGAATGGCCTGTAAATTTGTGGATCTTAGTAGAAACCTTCTATTTTAAAATATCTTTGGAAAACTTCGAGACCACATATATTAAAATTAATTTATAGTGGATAGATAACATATATCTTCGTCTTTTATTTCGACTGAATCATATTATATGTTAATTTTTTTTAATCAGTTTGGGTCAAATCAATTTGTATATTGGATGGATCGACTTATATTCCTATATTGATATAAATTAAGTTGTTCTTTAAAATGACCTCTAATTTTTGTGGAACATCATAGAAACCTTCTACTCTAAACTAAACCTATATGTAGTGACAGAACTAGGAGATAGCATGAGTGGACATAAGTACTCCCTAACTCCGGAGAAAAAAAAATATCATGTAAGAATTTTATTTTAGTTTTTTCTATGAAAAAATTTATTATGTTCTCCTTAAAATTTATTTTTACGCTTTTCTAAATTTTTGTAGTCTAAAGTCTATATATTCTCTGTAGATATGGAGGGAATAATGCAAAAAAAAACCTCGAACTATTTTAAATGCAAAATAAACCTCGAACTTTATATAAACCAGCAAAATAAACCTTGATTATAAAAAATCAAAATAAACCTCGAAGTTATTAACAATATGTAAAATAAAATTCGAATTTATTGAAACCTTCAAAATAAACATCGATCTATATAATAATTTTTTGTCAAAGTAAACATCGATCTATATAAACTGCAATTTTTTTTAAGAAAACAACTATTTTTAAAGTGTTAATGAATTTTTTTTTTTTTTGCATATTTGTAATAAGATCAAGGTTTATTTTACAGTTTATATAGGTCGAAATTTATTTTGTAGTTCATATAGATAAAAGTTTATTTTAAAATTTATATTGATCGAGGTTTATTTTGTATTTAATAGTTCAAGGTTTATTTTGCATTTGTTTTTATAGTTCGAAGTTTTATTTGCATTTTTGGATAGTTAAAGGTTTATTTTGCTGGTTTTTATAAAGTTCAAGGTTTATTTTGCATTTTAAATAGTTCGAGGTTTATTTTGCATTTTTTTAAATAGTTCGAGGTTTTGTTTTGCATTTTTTCATAGATACGGATAAATCTAAAATATATTAATAGAAAAGTCTAAATAACTACACTATTTCGATCATCCTTAACTCGATTTTCATATCATAAATATTTTACTTAAAAACTAGAAATTCTGCTCTCAATTCTAAATCTTGACCATTGTGAAGGGATTTACTAACTTTTATTACAAAATTTCAGTACCTACCATCAAATCAAATTTAAGACAAATACACCTAACCGAAAGACTAGAATTTGTACCAACTAGTTTAAGACAAGTGCTCATATCTCTACAAAACCTATATGGTAGTTCCGTGCAGGTCCGTCTCAATTATATCAATAACTCCGGACGAAAACAAAAAAATCTCTCTAATATTATATTATCTTTGTTATGGATAGAGGTGTCAAATAGCCTGCCCGCCACTTTTTCATAAGCCCACGGGCATCCATGAGTGTTCGTAACTAGCCCAAGCGGACTAGTGGGCTAAATTCTTTCCGCCCAAGCCCGCCGCCCGCGGGCTAGATCAATTTTTTTTTTAATTTTGTTATTAGTTGTTTTTATTTGTAACTTTTGTTGTGAAAACTTTAATATTTTAAAAATATACATATATCATTCCAAAGTTGACAAAAAAAAAATACATATATCATTCTAAAATAGAAATTATTTTTGACAAAATACATGTGTTTTTAAATATGTTTTTAAATTGGACAATGTAATTTAATTAGACAATGTATTTTTTTTTTACGCTATTAAAAAAAGACAAAAATAAAATCATATATATAAGCGGGCTAACCCGCGGGCCGACCGCAAAAGCCCGCGGGGCTGAAATAGGCTAAATTTTAAAACCCGTGAAAGTTCGCGGGCCAAAAAAATACACCCATAGCCCGCCCGTGGCGGTGCGGGTTGGGCGAAACTCACCGCCCGATTTGACAGCCCTAGTTATGGACACTTAATACTATATTAAAATAGATATGTAAATAATTTTTTTTGCGGTGGGCCTTTGGGCCTTTAGCGATCGCCCACCCTTATAAGTCGGGCCTGGTTCGTGCAAGAGATGGATAAAACGCATTAGCTTCTCCACCAAACCCCAATGCATAATAAGCGTTAACATTTCTCTTATGTGACTGTCAATGCCTTAGCCACCACAACATTTCCATACTCATTCTCCGGTAGCCTCATCACAAATAATATTAATTAAGCTTCTTTTTCGTAAAATTACAAACAAAATTAACGCGTTTTATTTTATTTCATCTGTATTAAGTAATAAGGTAAAATGAAAATATAATTACTTGAAATAAGAAAAAAAAAACATTTAAGGGATATATTTTCTACATATATTATTGTTTTTCTACATATACTAAGGGGAAAAAATTATTGCTTTTTTCGAACCAGTAATTTTATCATTACTAGTTAATGTAAATAATATCATGAATTTCGATTTACACTAACAATCACACATAATTTAGTTAATTTTCAAATTAACTATGACATTTTAGTCTTATTTTTAGTAAAACTATATATGATTTCCTATTTTGTAGATAAATAAAAATATGCAATCAAACAATTGTTTTTAAGAATTTAACAATATTGCTTCTTTATCGTAACTAGCCATTTTAATATTATTAATTAATGTAGATAACTGAAAACATAAAGAATTTTGTAAAATGTATAACATGTTTTTACGGGAAAGAAGCTATATTAATATTTAGTCATGATAACTAAAATTAATCAAGATTATAGCTGAAAAATAGTAGTTTTGTTAAAACAGTTTAGGATCTATTCTTTTATTTTTTATTTTTTTGTCAACGTTTAGGATCTATTCATATGAAAAAAGTACCAGCATAAATATTGTGCAATTAGAGTAAATGACTATATCTCAGTCATATATTGCATGTGTTTATTAAAACTAATTAATCTTCATTTTTTTTGTCAACAACTTTTAATAACATTACATAACATAACAAATCATGTTGTTTTGTTTTATTTTTATCTATTTTCCATCAATCCTATCGATTAATTTAATTTTGACATATCTTATTAGTTTATTTAACACGTTATTTTGCAAATTTTGTTGTTATAAAAAAAGACGCACTATAAAGTTGTCAAATGGGTGGGCATGTTGTCCGCCCGTAGTTTTTGGAGAGGTCTGCAGACCAGTCCACTAGAAAATTTTGAAGCCCATGCTAGTCCGGAGGCCAAAATGTGGAAAACCATTACCATGTTGCCCGAAAAAGCGGTCACTGTGGACTTCTTGTGAGCTTTTTTCGTGAGCTAGCCCGCGAGCCGGCCCGGAATAATGAATTTTATTTTTTATTATTTATGGGCACTGGCTACGGGCTGTGAAAGAAAGGTTATGGGGTTGTGGTATTATATGGGCGATATGTGGACTAGCCCGCAGAACCGCGGGCTATATGGACTAGTCCGCATAACTGCGGACGCCCGCGGGCTAGGTTGGTTATAAAATTTTTTAGTCAACCGTTAAAAGTTTTGAGTCTAAAACAAAATTTGACATTTTTATGATCATCTACCAAAATGTCCCAATATAGTATATATATATAGAGTTTATAATATTTTAACAAACCAAATTTTTCAAATAGAAGCTTTCTCTTTATTTCTTCAAATCATATATCATTTCACACATAAACATAAACTCACTTTAATTTTAGTAAACTTGTTGTCTATTTCAAAACCTTCTATTATCTAGAAGCTACTGATATTACTGTAAAAGTCTTCAACACTTCCAATATTCCAAAAACTGTCCGAACAAAAAGGTATCATCAAATCTTCAATATTTTCAAACCAATTAACATCTTGCTCCCCCTGCAACGCCTTTAAATCTAAATAGTTTTGTGATGACATTTTAGGTCCCTCCAAATTTTGATGATCCATATAAAAACTGTTCTCAATTGGATTCACTTCATTACCAACATGTTCCGGCGTGATGTAGCCGTTAGGATTGCTTATTAAACCCAAATTTTCCATGTTGGTTATGTTGTTGATTCCATCATCATATAAGTTCATCATGAACTGATCTGAGGAGGTAGTGGTGGCGGAAGATGACGTGGCAGAAATTTCGGTGGATATTGAAGGGGGCGAGGCTTGGATCCGCTCTACTAGTCGAGGCATCCAAATATACTTCATGGTGTCTTTAAATTGTTGACTGTTTACGTGACATCCAAGTTGTTTTGCATGTTTTTGGACACGGGTTCTCCAATAGTTTTTTATTTCGTTATCGGTTCTTCCCGGTAAATATTGTGCTATTTTAGACCATCTGAAATCATAAGAAAATAAATGTATTAGTCAGTAATGTTGTGATCAACTTCTTTATTAATACGATATAAGTAAACTTTATGATAAGTTCTTGTGTGCATATATATATACACAAAGAAAAATGTATTATATTGTTCGGCTTTATTTAAGTCTGGACCACTTGAATTATATAAAAACCAAAAAAAAAAAATTCAATTGATATATAAAGTTGTGATCAAATATGTCATGTCGAACAAACTAAATAAATATCATATAAGTACGAATAGAACAATTAAATCTGGTACAAACTCCAATCGTATATTATATATATATAATTTTAATCATATAAAATTGAATTTCATATATTTTATAAAAATTTATTGTAATATAAAAATATGATATAATAAAATTTAAACGCCTAGTTTAGGATGGATGTTCTTATAGATACAAAATATATAATCTTTGATAACTAAAACAAAGCCATCTCAAATTATTTGCGGGTCTTGTTCAACTCTTTTTATCAAATTGTTTTTTCAATAATAAAATAGATATTTTTTTAAAAAAAATTGAGTTATAGTTGAAATTTCTTAAGAAAATTTTGTATTTGATTTTGACGCCATGTTCTATCGCTCTATTTGCATGTACTAATGATGGATTTGGCTAAAGATATGAACTAATTCGTATATAATTACAATAATTAATTAGTCATCTTTGTGATAAAATTCTTATTAGTATAAAAAAAAGTGTAAATGATTTGTTTAAAATTAAAAAAAATTACCTATTGCCCCAACGGGAGTGAAGCTGAAGTATCAAAAGCTGTTCTTCAAGTGTTATGTTTCCACGGCGGACATTTGGCCGGAGATAGTTCAGCCACCGTAATCTACAACTTTTTCCATTCCTTTTGAGTCCTGATTATATTACAAGAGATAATTATTTAGACACCATCGTGTATACGTATATTTTGTGATATTAGCATTGTTTATTTTCATTTTATTTCGACAACAACATGGTACTTTATATCAAAATCTAGAGGGTAAAATTACTGAATCCATATTTGAAAAAATATAATAATTAAGTCCATCTAAAGACAGATTTCACTAGAATTATATATATATATATATATATATATATACATATACATATAT
>OVAW01001095.1:0-10578 GCA_900406365.1 Heliophila coronopifolia | reverse complement strand
AGAAATTTGTATATAAAATGTTATTTAGAACTAATATTTAACATAATACTATGTGGTGCATTTGAACATTATTGTATTTTTAAATAAATAAATTCACGTAATTAATTGATTTGTTTTNTGTATTTTTAAATAAATAAATTCACGTAATTAATTGATTTGTTTTTTCTTTATAATTATTTTGGTATGGATTATTTTTTTTTTTTTTCCAAGATTATAATTCTTTTAAAATTTAAAATGGATCATTTCTGCAGTCATAGATAGTTACAAGACTTCAACAACATTGGACGTATTCATAGATGATATAAAATCTCATTTCTGCATAAATCTCATAAAGGTAGGATCTCATATTTGTCAGCTGCAACATAAAGTGATTGGACATTTTACCAAATCTTGTGATTTCACTTACTTTAATACAAATATTGAAATCAATGTTATGATTTGGTCAGAGCCGTGCCTAAAGACCAGCGTTATAGAGGTCTAAAGTAAAAAAAAAAACCTTATATTTTACTAAATATATTGTGGCATAATTCAAACAGACTTACCAAAAGTACTAATAAATATTGCATTAAAAAAAAAACAAAATTGGACCTAAAATAATAATAAAAAGAATTTGAAGGCATAAGACATAGGCAAACCACTGATTTTGGTGGTGAAATATAATAATTTTATTAAATTATGGCCTAATTCAAAGATATTTAACAAAATTACTGATAAATATAGCTTAATTTATTTAAGATGTGGCCCAAATTAAAAAAAAAAATTAAGGCATAACACGATGATTTTGGTAATGAAATTTTTATAAAAATTATACTAGTAGATTATAAAATAAAGCAGAAATCTCAACACGCACACGGATACAAAATATAAACATGTGTTGTCAATGTCTACATGTGTGTGTTGGCATATATAAATAATTTAATTATTAAGTCTCATATTAATAATAAAATGCAGAACGAAGATGGTAAAAGTATGCATTCTGAAGCTGGGAAACAGGCAGTGACAGATGCAATCAGGACCTGAAGTGATATCAATGATCAGCAAATATAGATTGACTCACTTTTTTAAGTTTCTATATATATAATTATACCAAATATAATTACACAAATTTCTATATTGTTTCTTTTTTTTTTCCTAATTTTATGTCCATCTTGTAGTTCAGAATTTTCCCATAAAGAGGAGAAATGAAGAAAATCAATTGTATGTTTATTAATTCCAATATAATTCATAATATGTTTTTATGTAAACAATAGGTAAGATCAATTACTTATTTCAATTCAATTCGGTTTTGTTTTGTTTTCTAGTTATAGTTTTTTTTCATCCTTATCTAACAATAAGATAATAATAAACATGGAAAAAAAAAACACAAATTACATAACCATTGTAATTAAGAACCATTAAGAAGAAATACAGTAAAGACATAAACATATATGGTAATCTAAACGAAGTTTGACATTAGGTCCGGGGTTCGAACTCCGGTTGTCTCTAAAAAAAAAATTAATTCAGCCAACTGTGCTAAAAAAAAAAATTGACCCAATTTTAGTAACCAACGTTTTGATAACACATAAAAATTGCATCTTAAAAATTTTAAAACAGTAAACATAAAAAAAAAACCATTTTTTTTTCAACACAAGAGGCGGACCCATTAACATAAATCTCATTAAAGGAAAACCTCATTGTCGAGACGGGGAATCAAACTTCCGATACCAATGTCACTGCTAGTGCACCCTAACCACTAGACTGAAGGACGCTCGGTAAAAAAACAAATTAAAGTTTAGAAATATGGAAACTATTAAAAAATCAGAAAAAACTAGTTGTATGATTTTAACTGGAGCTCTATGCGGACTTAGTCCAACCCACACCACCATCAGATAGTTACAGATGCAACTTTTTAGTCCATGGATTTTGCGGTTTATAGTATTAAGTCCATTTCTATATGCGGGTTTTTGCGGATGGGACAAGCAAGATCCGATGGTTAGTCCGCTAATACATTATATATTTAACTTAAATAATAACAACTCTAAATTCCAATATTTTCATCATTCAAGCTCCTCTATTCTTATATGTTTGAATTTATGTATTTGACAAGAATTATATATATTTTCAATTTATAAAAATTTATTTGACAAAAATATATTTATTTTAATGAGAACTGCTTCTTCTTTTTTTTTTGTCATCATGAAATATGCTTATCTAAAAATAAAAAATTTAGAAAAAATGGCTTAGTCTAGTCTGCAGACATGCCCCAAACATGCCTTCGGCATGTCTGCACGACAAGACTATATACTCATAAAATTTAATACACGGCCGGTAAGGCTATTAAATGAATATCCATGAATACTCATACTTATGTCAAGATCCTTTTTCTTAGCTCAGCATAAACATTGTCTTTTAGTTAGTTTCCTTAGTTTGGAGGAGATAACAAAGAACCCTAAAAAAGTTCAGATGGTGGAGAAGGGCCTGTGAGAAGCAGCTGACGATAATCAAAAGGATTAAACAAAGCAAAAGTAACATGCAAAACTGATGTTTACATGAGACTTTTTCAATTTAATTTGAATTTTTCCTCACCTTTTTTATTAGACTTTAAAAAAAAATTATTTAATATAAATTTAATTTTTTTTAAACGAATTTTTTTTTATTCCTTAATTATACAAATTCAAGTGGGTAAAAAAATTTTAAGTATGCAATGCTATTGAAAATTAGAACAAATGTTTGTTTCAATTAGTTTTTTCACTTTCTTTAATGAAATTAATTTTTTTATCTTCCCATATATTTATATATTTGTTCCGATAAATTTTTTTCTTTAGTTTAAATAAAATAAAGTTTATATAAATAAATAATATATTTAAATTGAGATTCAAGCTTTCAAGGCAGCTTACCAATTTTCCAATCGGGTTTTTGCTAATTTTCATTTTTTATTTAACGTTAAACCATCTTACATAAAATTGGTTCCAATATATATACATATATACATATATATATACATATATATATATATATATATTGTATAATAAATAGCCAAGAATTGTAATAACTAATAAGTACTAGCTACAATTTCGGTATGTTGCTCAGATTGATTACCTCTTATATTGCTTTTTTTTTTTCATTAGCTCAAGTGGCTAATATAGTGTCCACGTATATCTGGAGAACGAGACAGTGAGTCTTGAAGAATATCTCCAGCCATTGATTTTCCCGAGACAATGAAATCTCTTAGAAGGAATCCTAAGTTTCTCCGATTGGTTTAAAAAGAGAGAAGAAAGGATCAATACTGAATCAGAATTAGAGCAATGGAGTCGCTAGCAATATTCTATGTCTCTTTCTCCAATGACCATTAAAAAACGATTTCTAAAAAATAAAATATTTATTTGTTTTCCATTTAATTAAGTTGATTTGGTAAGTTTGGTAGACTTCGATTCCCATTTCTGAACACAAGTTTTTTTTTTTACAACTTTTAACTGATTTTAACAAACATATTTTCTGTCTTGGAAAAAAAAAAACAAAAAACAAAATCTCTATAGATATGTGCCTAGTCTAAGACAATATTGTTTTTGGTCCATATTATCACACAAACACACGAACACTACTTTGAAATCCAAAACAAAACATAATATGAAATTTAGGTGAAAAGCATATCAATCTTGCAAAATTTCACAAGTTTACATAACCGTAATACATTACTTTTTTACTTTCCTCATTTTTTTTTTTGCGTCCATAACATTCGCAGGCGAACTCCAAAACAAAACATAATGTGAAATTTAGGTGAAATATAAATCTAACTGTAAGATTTCACAAGTTTACATAACCTTAATACATGACTTTTATTTTTCTCATCTCTTTGAAACTTATACAACTCCGACTCTATATCCATAATCTTAAATTCAACACAAATCGTCACACAAATATCAAAAATGAAACCCAAATCGTCACACAAATACACATATCAAAATGAAATCCAAATCGCCACACAAATGAAAAAAAAAACCTAGTACATAGGAAGATAGAGCTTAAAAAGATACATTACAAAAAAAAAAGCATAACCGAAAATATTGACTAACATGCGCAGTTTCACTTATTCCTTCGAAGAATATAACCCTTTTCTTTCAAGTTCCAAATTGCAGCTTCTGCTGCATGCTCACTCGCTAGTTTTTTGGTTGGTCCAAAACACTCGATAAGAGTTTCTGCATTATTGTCCTTCATTTCAACCGTAAGTTTGGCTGTAAATCTGAAGCATAAAAGAAAGAATGAAGTTCACACTACAACATTTATAGTCCGAGATTACACAAATATTATTTCTTTCTTACAATTTTTGATGAGGAGGGCCCCCATTGTCAGAGACCTCATATGTTGGACGCTTCCAATGCTCTCGAGAACTAGTGTCGGATCCACATTCGCTGACAAAATCTCGAGAAGCTTTTGTCGTCTGCACAAACAACAAAAACTCAACACTATAAGCAATATCAAAGTTAAAAAGTTGTGGATTTTATGCATGAGAAGTGGCGTTCAATACCGTTGTTGTAAGACCTAGTTTCATAGTGAAGACCAGAGACTCATCGATTTTCTACACATAGAAGTATCAAAATCAGTTGATGAACAAAAACAAGAAAAACTCATTCTTGCAAAAAATGTTAAAAAACTAAGAAATATTTCGGGAGAGAGAGAAGGATTCATACATTTAGAAGACGTGAAATTGTGTCAATTGAAGGCTGAGACTTAATAAGAATACTTTGAGTCTCCGTTAGAGATTTCAAAATTTTGGTCGCTTGGCTAAGAATTAAGTTTTTGAAGATTTTGTGATACTTTTTTTGTTGTTTAAGAATGGTGCGAGTGTGCTCGTGCATGCCTTATTGCATACCAACGAGCACAAGATTTTGTGATACTTGCTCCCAAGATTCTAAACCATTTAAATAGAACTTTTTTTTCTCTTTTTCTTTTATATATGTTTAAATAAATTGGATTAATTATTTTACACTAAATGATTTTTAAAAATGTATAATATCTGTCCGACAATAATTTTTTTTTCTTTCACGTTTTTTTTTCTTTATCTTTCTTTTATCTTTTCTTCTATCTTTTCTTTATACATGTTTTTTTAATCATTGTCCCGGATTTCTTTTGTCTAAAAATATAAATAAATCATTATCCAAAAAGACTGCAAATAAATATCTAACTTTTAAAATCACAAACTTAAACCCTAAATTTGATTTTTCAAAACACAAATAAAAACAACATTGTGATTAGTAAATAGTTAAATGAAAAAATAATACTAAAAAAATTTACTTAAATTTGTTTTTTTAATAGTGAAAAAAAATTAGTATCAAAGTTTATGTTGCTGATTTTTTAGAACTTAAGAGTTTATTTTAAAGTTGGGGAAAAAAATCCTATTAATACACCAATTAACATATTTTTTCTTGATTAATACATAAATTTTTTTGTGTTACTACAACCATACACAAATATGTAACTTCTATCTAAATAATAAATCAACTTTCAAAATATGGAAATTTACTACATGTCGCTTAACGGATGTTATATTTTCCGACAACTTTTATTAAAAATAAAATACCATTTCTTTGTATCAAAATAAATGATTGCATCTGATAAGAATCGAAATCATGTCCTCTAAAATGAAATTTAGCAATGGGTTTTTATTCCCTTGAAAGTTCTCTAAGAATTAATGTTTATTTTCTATTTTTTCTGAGAATTTTTTTTCCATTTCCTAATTTTCTTAAATTAATATGAAATTTTTGGTTTTTAGATGCTATTGTTTTGTAACTTAAATGGTCTATGACCACAAACTCACTATAATATTGAGTTTCCTCATTTATTTATTTATATACTTTAATTTCAACTTTAACAGATTCCTCGTACAATATTAAAATATTTTGTATATTTTTTTAATTTTTTTTCATTAATTTTTTTTCTTAAATTAAGATATGTACTGTTTATTTAATATCCATATAAAATATGAAATTTTTGGTTTTTATATGCTTTTTTTTTTGTTTTATTCCACCTTTTAAGCACACTCATTTTTTGCAACTTAGGTGGTCTATGACCACAAACTCACTATAATATTGGATTTCATCATTTATTTATTTTATTCTTTAACTTTAACTTTAACAGATTCCTCATTATAACAAATTTACTTTAGCTTTCTTATCGAACTTTTTTTTTGTAATAAGAAAAGCTAACAAAATATGGTATGGGACCTCTTCTTTTCAAATATTCAGATAAAATATGAACAAATATAAAAAATGTAAAATGGAAATTCAAAAAGTTGAATATAAGTCGACATATCATATCAGTAAAGAAGTGTAGTACAAGTGAACAGGTAGGAGATTGTAGGATTTTGAAAATTTTTAATAAAATTTTATTAAGGCCGTCACAAACTTTTGAAGAATTTTTTTAAAATTTAAATAATCGGTTTTATTAGTATGATAAAATAGATTTCTTTAAAAATTTTGGCTCTAATTTATATAAATTTTTAAGAAAATTTTTGTATTCTTCTAGGGATCCTGTGTGACCGCTCCACTTGCATGTGTTGAAAGACGGTCTTGAAAATTATTGTAGCTCCCATATTTTCGGTTCAATTATCACTGCGAATCCCTAATTTATCCACCAAACTAGTGACAGATTTAGAGAACGGCATAAGTGGGTATGCGCCCCCACTAAATCCGGAAAATTTTGTTTTTTCATGTTTAAAGAAAAAACTTTTATTTTTTCTATGTAAAATATTTCATATCAAAAGTTTAGACAATTATTAGAGTGATATATAATGGATATGAACTACTCCACTTATAAATTATAACCAATTGATTTTAAATTGGATATCCATAATTTCATAATATGAATTTTAACACTTTATCGGAATTGTTAATTAAATACTCTATTGAATATCATTAAAATTGGTATATTAGAGTTGATGATTTAGTTTCTATGAAACTCAAACTTAAATCTGCATTAAGAGCATATTCATTTAGCGTTTATGAAACTCAAACTTAAATATACATTAAGAGCATATTCATTTATGATTTACCTAATTATTGTTATTAAAGATCTATACTAAAAAAAATTACTAAACTGTCAAATTAATCAGAAATTCTTTTTTTTTTTGTCATAATTAATCAGAAATTTTAAATGATAAATTTAATGTCAAAGACATGACTCCATATTTGGGATTATTTTTATAAAATATTCAAATAACCACCCAAACTCCCTTAATTAACAAGATAACCTAAAACTATTCGACATAATTAGAATCTAATCACTTATTAAAAAACTAATCAAAATTTAACTATTAAATATTTCCGATATTGCCTATCTAATTTTTCGTTCAAAATATCCTCTACCTAATAATCCTAATATTTGGCATCGGTCCTTGGAGTACGGCTGAATTTATTTATTTTTTCCTTAAAAATATAGTCCAAAATCGATAACAAATTTGCGAGGACAATAAATTAAAATAAAAATAAAAATAAGCTCTCATAATAGTTACAGATTTGTGATGAATTAGTTTTTGATGTAAATTGTTAACAGTGAAAAATACAGAAACAAATTTGTTTGACTTTTGTTCTTTTTTTCCTACAAATGCTTGGTGAGATTCTATACCCGCTTGTGAAGCATCTTGAGCCAGATTTAGCACCTAAAGTCACGAGAATGCTTATCAAATTGGACCAAATATATGTACTGAAAGCTATAGTCTTAGAAACAATGGATCTTCTCAGGAGTTGATCCTCTACGCAACACCTTGAATGATGTAAAACTTCCAAAAGTTTAAAGTTTGGAAGTGTCATATCATTCAAGGTATTGCGTAAAGGATCTGGATTTTAATTTTAACCTAAGAAAAATTATATCTTTGAATTTTTTTTTTCCCTTGTTTTGTCAGAAAAAAAAAAGAAAAAAAAATTTGAAGATATAATTTTTTTTTAGTTTAAAATTAAAATCTAGCGTGTTTTTAAAAAAATTGTTAGAAGTGTTTATTTGCAATTTAAAATCATCTTGAGATATTTTATATTAATATGAGTTTACCAACTCTTTAATATTGAATTTCGAAAATAAAAATTATCATTTTTATTTTGTTATTATTTTTAAACATAAAATTTTAGTATACTAACCAAATATTATTTTAAAAGAGTTTATAAAAATTAAAAATAAAAATAAAAATAAAAACAAAACAAAGTAAATAATTTTTCTGAACAACTTTCCGATCCGAACAAGACCCGACCCGACCCGACCCGACCCAAAAATATTTTTTCCGAACAGGTAGTAAAGTCTATTAATTACTCGAATTCCCGTAACCTGAATGTCCCTACCCAAACCTGACATGATAATTTTTTTTTCGAATACATGATAATTTGTAATATATAAATGAAAATTTTCTGTTCTTCGGGAATTCTGGTACCCGTTCGGGTTTTGGGTTCGGGTCGAGAATTCTCGTTTTCCATTTAGGTATCAAAGTTGGTCCTGATCGGAAAATTAATTCAAGTAGAGTCGGGTCGGGAATCTTCTAATACGAAACGGTTCAGGAAATTCCCATTCGGATGGGAATTTTACCCGGCTCTAAATTCTATACTCGCTTGTGAAGAAGCTTGAGCCAGATTTAGCACCTAAAGTCACGAGAATGCTTCTCAAATTGGACCAAACATATGTTTACTTGATGCTGAAATTTCCTAATGCACTCAAAGCTATAGTTTTAGAAACAATGGATCTTCTCAGGAGTTTTACGCAGCAGCATCAACAACAAACTGATCAGTTAGCTTCTATGTTTCTTGGTGACAATATCGTACCCTTAGGGGATGGATATTAGCATTTTCATTGTCGAACCAAAAAAATATTACATTAAGCTTTCACTTATTTCCATGTCTTAAATGGAAATTTACATATCCATCGCCCAATGTACAATATTGTCAACAAGAGACATGAAATCTAACTGATCAACTTGCTGCTGCTACTGCGGAGCTAAACTCGTGGAAGATGGAGAAACTTGTAAAACAGTCAGTAATGGAGGCTGAGGAAGTGGTTGCAGTTGCCAAATCTTTCACTTTTAAAAAATCAAAGTCTTACTACTTCTAATGTCTAAGCTCAAACATTCACCCAAAGGTAGATGCAATAAGATTCAAAGGTGCAAATGGATACAAAATTAAGAGTAACAAATTTTGGGAGTAAATATTGATTACTCTATGTTCAATTATAAGTTAATCATTGACAAAATTAATATTTTTCATAAAAACCATACTAACACTGTAATAGGAGGAAAAAACGGATTTTTTAGAGGAACTTGTAATTTAGGAGTGGAAGAAAAGTAAATGGCAATAGTTGAATACACTTAACACAAAAATAAATTAATATAATCATCTAAATAACTTGTTTCTTATAACAGTTTTTACTTATTTATAATCGAAAATTAAAAGACAATAGTAACAATTAAAATATTTAGTTTATATATATATACTAGGTGATTTTCTTCTCGCAGATTTAATATTTTGAAAAGAAAATAGGGTTTTAGTTTTAAATTACTTAAATTTCCGATTTATGAAAAGATAATATTAATATATTAAAGGATTCTAAAAAAATTATAGTAAAAAATTATTATCCATATAAATGTCTTTTAGTTAAAATTTTGTTAGTTTCATATTATTTAATTTAAAATTTTGGGTGTAGTAGAGTTAGTGGGTGTAGTGGTGTTTATATGATTTTTTCCGTATAAATTATTTTTATTTTTTTATAGTAAAATTTAATTGAAATTTTGGCAATTTTTTATTATAAATATTTCGTATATATATATATATATATATATATATATTTTTAGTAAAATTTAATTGAATCTTTGTTAATTTTTTATATCAATATTTTGTATTATTATTTTTAAAAAATATTTTGATAGTTAAAATTGTTATCCATAAATTTTTTTCTTCTTTCATTTTTATACTTAATGAATTTTCTATTTTCTTCCTTTTTGTAAGTCTAGTGTAAAAAATATTTTAAATAAACACGTCTAAATATTTGTTTTCTAAAAAACGTTTTAATTTATTTTACTGAAAATAGGATTAGTAATTTTTTTTAGAATTTTAATGAATGTTGTTTATTTATTTTTATTCCAATTGTACCCTTAATGAGTTTTTTATTTTTAGTATATTCTCAATGAAAAAAATTGTATTTTTTTGCTTTTTTATTTTATTTTTCTTAAAATGAATGTGTTTTAATAAATAGTAGATTTTTTTTTTCTAGGGTAACAATTTTAAATATTAATTTTATATAATAACAACTTTATAATTTTTCACGTAGAAACTGATAATTTTGTTTTAATTCTATTACTAGGTAGTTTCCCGCGCGCGATGCGCGGATTCAATTTTTAAAGTTAATTTTTGTTTAAACTTGTTAATTTTTAAAATTGATTTTTGTTCAGTTTTAAGAGTTAATCTTGTTAACTTTTGTTTTAGAATTTTTTGTCAATATTCTATTTTGCTATTTTTAAAATAAAATTTTCATATTATTTAACTTTTTTGGAAACTTTTATTAATTTTTTTTTTGTATTTTTGAAACATAGATTTTTTTTTGAGTTTTAATTAATTTTGATACGTATAAATA
>OVAW01001091.1:2379-13277 GCA_900406365.1 Heliophila coronopifolia | reverse complement strand
AGCAATGGTGCTGCTACGTTTCTTCCGACCGCCATTTTTGAATTTCCTCTTTGATTCTTTTCTCGAAGCTCTCTGTTTTACTGCTTTTCCACTCTAAAACCCAACAAAAGCTTTAAATTGTTCGTTGATGATGAATCGATGGGAAAATATGATATAGTTATACACACAAAGTCTAGGCGGTTATGGAGAGAAACACGTGTCATGCATAGAGGACCTTTTGTGTTTAGCTACTTACAGGTGGTGAGACACGTGTCAAAGTGTTGGATATAGCCAGTGTTGTCATTGAGCTCGATTCTTCAAGTGCTTTGTTTATATTATCTGGTTTATGCTTTTATCATATTAAATGTCTTAGGCTATCATATATTGGCGGTCAATTTTGATTGATTTTTCGCCAAGCAATAATTTTTATAATCATTCAAGTTAATTACATGTATTTTTTTTTTTTTACATGTACGAATATACATTCCACAAATTGATGAAAAAAAAACTATTTCTTTATTTACGTTCTTGAGATTTTCTGTGCATATAATTTGTAAACAAGTTTCATAATACTGTTTTTTTTTTGTAAAGAAGTTTAATGTTATAAGCATTCTGTACGTTGATACAATACTAATACGAATCTTCCTGAGGCTTATAATGTGATCTGGTCTGTTGAGAGTTAATGTCTTATAATGTTTTGGATGATTAAACTCCTCCGGTTCTGTCAAGATCTCGTTGCCATGTTGATCTGATCTTTTGAGAGTTAATGTCTTATGATGGTTTGGACGAAGAAGAACCTCCTCCGGTTTTGTCAAGATCTCGTTGTCTAGCTCGTTCCATTTTCCGCTTTCGCCACTCTTCCAGTGCTGTGCAGACACATAACAAACAACTCAGAACGTCTGTATATTAGGAAATTATGGACACCCAACTTAACACCAATTGGTTATAAGTGGAATGGTCCTTCTACATTATACCACTTAACAAATCTCTAAACTTCTGACGTGAGATATTTGATATTGTATGTAATCTAAGCAAAAAATAAGATGATAATATTGTGAATGTTTATTCAGATTTACCTTTCAAGCTCGATGCATCGTTTAACGCACGAAAGTCCTTAAGCCGCTTAGATAGATCAACGGCTGTGTTCTGCTTCACATCTTTCTGCTGCTCTGTTTCTTGGCCTGCAGATGACTCTTGTTCGATTTCTCGGACCTATCATTTAAGATCCAAATCGTTTCACTTTTCCTAATCTTCTGACAACATATGTAACTTGTAATGCTATGAGAAGATGATGTAAAAGGTTGTTTTCCTTACTCTTTTGATGAGATCTAAAGGTTGCATAGCGAGCCTAATCTCTTCAGCTTCTTTAATGTACCGAAGCTGAGCTACAATGATGAAATATTGAAACAAGATGATAATTAATTAAACTCAGGTTTTAGCTGAGGAATGTCGCATCCAGACAATGGAAAAGCACAACTTTAAGTGTGTTCTAAAATTCAGTTTATTAATTAAAAATCTAAACTTTACTATCGAAATTGATTCATAGCACTGTAAAAGCCCTAACTGCGCAAATACACGCCGTTGATCTAAATCTAGGAAAGGATTCAGAAATCTGAAAACAAGTCAACAACCCTTTTATGAACAGATCCGGGAAAGACCCCTAAAGCACCAAACTTTGATCGAAATTCGATGAAATCCTCCAGAAAGAGTTACGGGAAATTTAGAGAGAGTGAGAGATCGAGATTGCAACAAACCTGAAACGAGGCGGCGAGAGGAAGAAGATGAAGATGAAGATGAAGAGGAGGAAGTGAAAAAGCCCTGAAGGAGGAAGAGGAAGATGAGAACGTTGATGATAGTGAGAGCAATTGTGCCATTCTTGAAGGAAAACCTCATACGCCATTGATGATTATGATCCATTTTTTCAATTTAAAACCCAAATCTGATTATGATTTCACAAAAATCTTGAATTTATGAAGAAAATCATGAATCTTCTTCTAGTAGTGTTTTGGTTTTGGACCTTTTTTCTTTATTTTTATGTTTAGTTGGACTCTTAAATGCTTAAATATCTCTTTTCTTCAATTTAATATATTTGCATTTAGTGAATTGAATCAAAACATTACTTTCTTGCCCTTTATTGCTACGTTACCTTTTGGATTAAAGTTTAAAATAACAAAAAAATCACATTCTTTTGGACCAAACTTTTGTTTGTTTGTTAGGTTTTTTTTCAAGACGTTTGTTAGGTTTAAATTCAATATATATCCGTCAAATTTATGATTTCTTTTCATATATAATCCCGTAATTTTATGTTTTAAAAAAAAAACAACACATCTTAATTACATAAAGTTTGTAAAAAACGAACATTAGTCGAAGATCAAATGGTCTAATGGTACCACCTATGTTGCTTTGACGCCAGGTCGGGGGTTCGAACCCTGGTTGTCTCCGGTGGGAGAAACTAAGTAAACTAGTTGTTCTATGGTAAAAAAAAAAGACGAACATTATTCTCTGTTTTTGCGAAAACAACCAAACCATATTAAAGAAGTGGTTTTCATTCCATAAAATCAAACACACCCAAAAAGAAAACTCCTATCACATATGATAGCTTCATTTCATCTATTTACAATATGAGAGACTAAAATAATTAAGAGTATAAGACCATCTTTGCCTTGGAAGTGAAGTTAAACATGATTCTTTCTTTGTCTCTCCTTCTACTCTTGATGTTTTGGAGCAGCTACATTAAGAATGTTTCAATCATATTTTTTTAGGAGAGAATTCAGGAAAATCAAAAGGTGATCTTTAGAAAAAACATTACCAAGTCCATTAGCTTCCAGGATCCGAAGCCTTTTCATCGAATTGATGAACATTNAGGAGAGAATTCAGGAAAATCAAAAGATGATCTTTAGAAAAAACATTACCAAGTCCATTGGCTTCCAGGATCCGAAGCCTTTTCATCGAATTGATGAACATTCTAATAGTGCAACGAAACAATTTAGCGTTCGGGTTTTTAAAAGCTGAAATGATGCTAATTTTTTTAGTTTCTTACCTCCATGGAACATCACCTACAAGCATCCAATCTCCTTCCTTATCTTCATAAGTTAGTATAAACTCCGATGATCCATTTAATAGTCTTGAAGGTTTCATCTTTTTCCGACAAGTAGTACCTAATAATTTTAAACAGAAAAATTCTGTCAAAACTCCATTGTCGGAAAAGATTGGTATTAATAAGTAGTACTGACATGCCATTCCTAAGAACATTTCCTCAAGCGTCTGAGCCAAGTTTTCGTAAGATGAATGAGCACTCATATCCACTTTTCTACCTATACCAATCCCATCCATATTCACCTTAACAAACCCTAATCCTTCAACTTTCCCATTCACCTTCATTGACATATCTTTTGCCTCATCATTCTCCATTGCTTTCTTCTTCCCGTCTTCATCTTCTTCCGCCCTTGCCGCCTTCACAGATTGGTTATTAACCAAACTGTTCATCCTGTGTGATCCAATTNCTACAACAAAACCAGGAAATTTCACTCATTTACTCAAAATTTTAATATATATTTATGGTGAAAAATAATTTCAAAAAATAGATTTTAATATTACAAATAAATTTAGAAGAACTTAGAGTTAGGTAACGACAAAAACCAAATGAAAAGGCAAGTTGATTCTTTATTTTGCGTGGAAGAAAATTATTAGAAAAACTACAAAGAAAAGAATAAAATTATTTCACGTTAGGAATCCAATACTTAAAAGTTGAAAGAGGATTTTGGACTCAATTTTTTATTATTTATAGTGGAAAATCATTTGAATGTAGTATCACAAATCATTTTAAATAAATCTTACGAGAAAAATTGAGAGCAACCATGGATTCTAACGGTGGATTTTATAAAAAGGAAAAGGATGGTAAAGTATATCAATTTGTATATTACCACCCGAAGTACCAACCCATACCACAAACAAAAAATCCACTTTCCTTAGGTGGACGAGTCAGCCACGACCATTCTCTTCAGTCTGTCTTTTTATGTCCTACGATACGATATCATATATCGCAACTCCAAAAAAGTTACTCCATTACTTCGTTTTCCACCCCTAACCCACTTCTTTCTTCCCCCGAGCGTGAATTCTCGAAAGAAAAAATGTTTGCTAATCATTCATTATTTACTTTGTTTTGGTGTAACAATAAAACATTTGATAACGATGGTGGATGTAATCTATGCTCCAACTCAAATTTTGGAACAGACTATTATCTTTGTGACTACTGTGATAAAAAGCACCACAAAGAATGTGTCGAGTCTCCACCTAAAATCAAACATCTTTTCCACCCTGAGCATTATGTTCAGCTTTGCTTCTATGATAATAACTTTATTGAGTGTTTATGTTGTGGAAGAAAAACACGGGATCTAGTATATTGTTGTACTATATGTAATGCTTTCATGCATCCAACTTGTGCGATGAAGACAATACCTTTCGTTGTTGACCAACCAAAAAGGCATGAACATCCGCTTACCTTTTTTCCTAGACAAAGTTTCTTAACATGCAATGTTTGTGGTTTGTTGAGAAAAAATTATCCCATCTATATATGTGTCACATGCAATTTTGTAGCTCACAATGATTGTATGTATTTTCCAAGAATCATCAAAATATCACGTCATCACCATCGTATATCCTACAATTCTTTTCTTTTATCCGGAGATTGGTTTTGCAGAATTTGTCATCAAAGTATTGATGGTGAATGTGGTGTATATAGTTGTGAAAAATGTAGTGATTATAACGTTCATTCAAAATGTGCTTTAAGAAGAGATGTGTGCGATGGAGAAGAACTCGAAGGTGTACCAGAAAAAGATAATATAACAGAAGATCCACCACCATTCAATATAATATCCGAAAGAGAGATACTTTATTTTCTTCATGAACATCATCTCCACCTCAAAGTCAACATACTTGACGATGAAAACAAGGTATGTAAAGTCTGTGTCCTACCTATCTTTGAAGGTCATTTATATTCTTGCGTGGAGTGTGACTTCATAGTCCATGAAATATGTGTTAATACTCCCCGAAGAATACAACATGCGTTACATCCTCATCCACTTACATTACAAGCTAATATTGGGTATTTTGGTATCGAATGTGATGCTTGTGAACATAGTTGTACTGGCTTTATCTATCGTTGTCCGCTAACGACATGCGATTTTAAGCTAGATGTAAAGTGTGCTTCAATATCTGAGCCATTTGATTATAAAGAGCATGACCATCCTTTGTTCCTAGCTTTAAACTCCGTCGAAAAACAACCCACATGCAAGGTATGTAAATTGGATTGTGACAAACAATTAAGTTGCATCAAATGTGAGTTTAAAGTTTGTTTTAAATGTGTTACTTTACCATACAAAGTAAGGTATAAGCATGACAAACATTTTCTCACAGTTGTATGGGGGAAAAAGGTGTGTGAGAATGATTTGTGCGAGGTATGCGAACATAATTTAAAAGATATAAACACAACCGTGTTTTATTGGTGCAATGAGTGTTGTACTACTTTTCATATTGAGTGTGTATTAGGTGAAGACCCATACCTGAAAATTGGTCAATCTATCCAAATAAATGAGATGGAAGTTTATGTTAGTCACGCATTAACTGGTTATGGAGTATTATGTGATTATTGTAAGAAACCTTGTCCAAAAACAATATTGATATCAGACAACAAGATGACATGTTCAGTGAAGTGCGGCTTTAAATATTTTAAAGATTTTACTAAAGATGTATGAGCATTTGATGTATTTATTTGTAATTTATGCTATTATTTTCGGTTTGATTTGAGTAAAACTTTCATGTATTAATTTTTAGTTACGTGTTAAATTCTGTTTTTCTTTTAAATATATATATAAGATAATATGTTTCAAGCTGATATTCAGTTTTTTTAATATAAGATAATATAATTTTATTAAATTTCAATATAATTTTTTTAAAGTATAGAAGTTTTTCAGACGAAGATCAATCCGGGTTACTAAGATCTCTAAGAAATAAAAAAATTGTGGCTTCGGTCGTTTAAAGAGAACTTCAACAGTTTATGTTTTTTCGGCTTTAACGCAGTAATACTTATAATAAATTATCATTTTGATATATTATTTACTATTTAGAATCGTTTCAAAATTTTTAGAACTAATAAATGGTTTGGTTATTTTGATTGTTTCTAAAGTATTAAAACACTTATAACAAATTTACTATATATCAATAATTTTAATTAAAATTAATGGCTTAAAATGTATTTCTCAGAACCTCTTTTCCACAAGAAAAAAACTTTTATTTTTTTTGTCAACATATTTTATTAAAACTAGAAAGGCTGAGAAAGTCAAACATGTGGTACATATAATCAAATTTTAAGGGGTATTTCTTATCACTTTTGGCTAAGGCATCCGCCTCGACATTATAAATTCTAGAAACAGAAGAAATATCAAAAAAATCAAAAGAATTCTTCAACTTTCCTATTTTTTCTATGTATATTCTGAATGATGGCCAATTCGTTGGGGAGGTTGTCATCTTAGAAAAATACTTCCTCCGTATTTTTTTATAAGTCGTTTTAGGAAATTGTGTTTGTAAATAAATAAGTGTCGTTTTAGGTAAAAAGTGATGATTTTCCAATTTTATCCCTAAGTAATCATTGTTTTTTTTATTAAAAATATAAAAAAGTTGTTAAAATATGTATAATTATTATGTTTTGATAGGGATAAAATGGTCTAAAAAATTTTTTCTTAATAAATGTGCAAAACACTAAAATGACTTATAAAAAATTACGGAGGGAGTACTTCTTTTATGCTATGATTTTTTTTTTGTTTCAAATATTTTATTCATATTTTCAACAAAATCGAGTCTTTCCATAAAAGTGATTCTTCATCTCTAAATATTTTCTCATATTCATATTGCTTCGTTAAATTTGTTGTTTTGGTTAAAATTAACTAAAATATAGGGAAAACAAAATATCCAAATTCTATGGTTTAAAATTTAAGTTTGAAGTAATCTAAATTCATCCAAAATCATCGCAGCTACATGTTAAATTCATTCAAAATCTATGATTGAAATACCTAATAAAGATTAACTTCAAAAATTGAAAAGAAATTTATTAAGTATTATTAAATTTGATTAGGCATTTACTTATATTCAATATCTAGATAATAACCTAAGATATGCGCGGTTGTGTTTTGCGTCTTAGTCACCCATGTTGTGGGTTCGAGTCTAATGTAAGACGGAAAAAAAAATGTTACGGTTTTCACTAATACCTTTTTGTACATTCGACTAATTTATTTTTATTATCTTTATTTTAAATTTAAATATTCAACTGGCACATACAGTTAATATTAAATTTAGTTATACATATAGTATTTATAATTGTCCGACAAACAATGAATATATATAACACTTCAACACTGAAGTTTTTCGCCTTGAACTACTACACTTATATGTTATACAACTTGTCCTTTGAGAAGTCGAACAAAGCACATCGTTACACATGCAAAATCTCCCTAAATTGATTTTCTACGTTTTTCGCAATTACCCAAAATTTCCGAAATTTTTCCAAAATTGATATATTCATGACAAAATACCTAAACTAGTTTAAAGAGTCCATGAAATCTAAAGCTTTTTCAGAACTAACATTGTTTAACGAGTTGTAAACTTTACTGTAGCGAAATCGAAAACCCTTTTCTCGCAATTTCCAGAATCGATTTAACACAGTATCTGATTTAGTAAGAAAGACGAAGCTGATTTCGATGCTTGAACATAAACGAAGCTTAAAGAGAAATGAAAGCTTAATCGCGGATGACGAATCAATTTGATAAGGAAAGAGAGTGAAGTTTGAAGAAAGTTGAACGATAGGTTTTGGATAGAGAGTGAAACTGTAGCGGGAGAAAACGTGAGAACAGGACCGGCCCTAATCTAAAACACCAGCTTTAGATATCAAATATCTATATATATTTAGGGGGCATCACTTGTACAAAAATTTCTTATAGTAAGTAGTCAGGAGGTTCTTGGTTGTCCTATAAGTAGCTTCTTCGATTCTCCTATAAAAAATGAAATTTCTCACGGGGTATTTCTGTATTTTGGGCACTTCCTAGTTATAAAAAAAATTACAATTTTTTTCACTTTTTCACCACATGTCCGTATTCCCATAATGATCTTTGCCATTATTGCCTAAGAGAAAGAGAGTCCCGAGAAACTTGTTTACAGTTGTCTAAGTTGTATGTATGTGTGCTCCTAACTTTTGCTTTTTATCACATCATTATTGTCAAAAGAAACTTGGTAGCAATCAAATAAATAAATTGATGGGAAAATATAAATTATTATAAAATCGTGGGGATGAGAATTATTCATCATGATGTTTGACGATCTTCTGAAACTTTTGCAGGGGCAATTGGTTTGTGGAAAATTACACCTTTGATCAAAATCATTATCAAAGAGTTCTATTCATGCTATGATTGATATGGATCTGACGAAAAAACTAAAATTATTAAAGTTATAACTCACTGACAGATTAACAGATACGGAATAGAACGAGATTAAACAGTAGTTTCGATCCCAAATATTTTATACCTACTCTATATTTTTTTAATGTTGTTTTAGAATTTTGCACCACTATTAAAAATAATTTTTTGACTATTTTAACTTTATTAAAATAAATGCTTTATTTTTTTCATCTAATATATGAAGAATGCCCAAATATATATATATGAAGAATGGAATTTTTTAGTATTTGTTAGGTAAAAGATACTAATCATAAGTTTAAATCAATTAAGATAAATCTGGAAGAAAAAAAAACATATTTTACCTAAAGGTCATTAATTTTTGTTTTTTTAAAGCAAAACGTCATTAATATTTTTACAAAAACTTACACTATAGAACAGTCACTTATTAGAATGCGGAGTGAGTATTAAATTTAAGCTCATTTTTAAAAACATTAAAAATTCTTATTCCTAAAATTGGATTTATTTAAAACACTCGTAATATTTTGGGATCGTAGGACCCGACCTAATTGTAACAATACCCAGAGCCGGCTTTGAGGGGAGCCGGAGGAAACATTCGCTCCGGCCCCCGAAATTTTTTAAAAAATTTCTATTAGTTTTAGGCCTAATTTTTTTAAATAAAAAATTATTAAAAAAGATGGGTTACAAATTTAGTTTTGTTTCCGGCCCCACAAATTTTCGATAATGTCGCCGCTACTGACAATACCAAATAATTTGTATCATGTACGGTATGAACCAAAGTCATATGTTATAATTAATCTTGATTTTGTTTAGGTTTAGCTTCATCTTTTTTTAATTTATGATCTTTATTTTTCATGATTTCCATTACGTAGTATATATATTCTTCGGACTTTTACGTAATATAATAAAATCCGTAAAAACACGCAAAAATTGAATATTGTAAAATAAGAAAAATCACATAGAACTCAAATCATCAGCAGAGTACGTGCGCATACGCCCGGCCCCACCTTTCTTCGAATCAACAGAGCCTACCGAGCTATTACCACCACCACCACCACCGCATATGAAACTGCATTCTACGCCGCATATCTTACTGAAACACGAAAATAAGCCGTTACCACCGTCTGTGTGACGGCGGTTATGCTTCTTCGCCACTGGAGTTTTTTTTCGCCTTGAACTTCTTCCTCCAGCGGGAACGATCGAACTGTCGAAATCGCTGGTGTTTACTTGGCTTGATCTTACATCGTACACCGGTGGCAGCTCCGTCCGCCATCTCTGGAGCTTCGAACGCAATCCTTCGATGCTAGATTCGTCCACGCTCCACTCGTTGAGTATTGAGCTCTCCGTTTCGTTAGCGTAAGATCTTTCTTTCGCTATTTTCTCAGCCACTTCTGATGGCGAAGGACCTAACTCCGAGTTAGTTAAGATCCTTCTTCCCGCTAAATTCGACTTCATCGGTGTAGCTTTGTAGTTTGATCGCAAAGGAGTAGATCCAACGATGTTGGACCTCATCGGGGTCGAACCAAATGTGTTGGACCGCATCGGAGTCGAACCAAATGTGTTTGACCGCATTGGAGTCGAACCAAATGTGTTTGACCGCATCGGAGTCTGCATCGGAGTCAATTCAACCAGGTTGGACCGCATCGGAGTCGATCCAAATTTGTTAGATCTCATCGGAGTCGATCCAAATGTGTTGGATCGCATCGGAGTTGAATCGATCATATTGGGATGCATCGGTGACATTGCGATAATTTTGGATCTCATCGGCGTCGATTTAAAAACGTTAGATCGAATCGGAGTAGATGAGACGATATTTGATCTTAACGGCGTTCCATGCCTCGATAAGTACGGAGAAGCTCGGATGCGATTGTTATCCTTCACCGACCTTTGTTTCTCGTTCATCGACATCCTTCTCGGCGTTTTATTTGGTTTATGATAAGAACTCTCCCTTCTCTTCACCACCATATTGGATTCCATCGTTTCGTATCTCCGTCTCTGAAATTTAGAGGTTTCCTTAGGAGGCACGTAATCGTTTGTGTCCGGTACAGTTTCAGATTCGCTGCTCACCACTGCGCTCGCTTGATGCCTGTTAGCTAGACGGCTCCGTTCAACTCTGCTCAAAAGATCTGAAACAACCATAGAGCTCGTATCGCTCTTCGTACGACGAAGCTCTGGCCTTACTTGTTGATTCTTCGAGCTTCCTTTGTTGTTGTTTAGATGAGGAACCTCTTCTCCAATCAACTCACCATATCCCACAGTAGAAGAATCCATAAGCGTATAAAGCGGCATAGGCATACTTTTCATAGAACCATCATGCAATCCAACACCAATGTTCAAAATCCCTTGTGGAAGACCTGACGTACGACGTAGCTGAAGAGCCATAAATCTCATTTCATTGTTGCTGGTTCTGTTTTCGGGACGACGGTTAGGCGGAATGAGATTGCTAATGAGAACACT
>OVAW01001090.1:0-10581 GCA_900406365.1 Heliophila coronopifolia | reverse complement strand
AATTAGACAAGTTCAAAGTAGCCATTTTTGACTTGGAGTTATTTGTTTTATTTTTCTTCTTCTTTTATTTTCATTTTGGATTTGTCTTTATTTGGTTTGACAAATATGGCATATGTTTAACAAAAATAGATAAGTTACTCATACTTATACCCGGGAAAATTGATAATATATCTATAAGCGGGAAGATCCTTAATTGCAGAATTGACACCCCGCGCCATGCCACTGCCACCGCCACTGCAAGTTCTGTCTTTGCCTCCACCACAGCAAGGTCCGCATCAGCCTCCACTATCCCAAGGTCTGCCTTCACCTCCACTATCGCAGGGTCCGTGTCTGAAAAGCTTCATCTGGAGTGTTGTCTCAATTATTCAAATGGGTTTGGGCTTAAATATGGCCCATTGATAAAAGCCTTGAGCATCATTATTATTTTTTGGTTAAGTAATCCGAATATCAACAAAAACAAAATACAAGAGAAACAGATTGGTATTGTGCGACGAACAGAATTTGGAGACGACGATCACAAGAGAAGATTAGAGACCAAAAAGCATATATTAGAAAAGAATTTCTCTTTCTCTTTGCAATGTCTCTTTTGATTTTGTCTGTGTTCAAAATACTGATTAATACGTAGAAAGAAGAGATTGTAAGCATGTTCTACAAAACGGCAGTAGTTCGATAATTGGTATTGTTTTCTCACATTTTGTTCGTAATATATGTTGATGCCCAAAAGACCAATCAAATTAGAGATTTTTGTTCAAGCATAAAATCGAAATGAAGACAAATAGTACTGTAACCTATGTTTATTTCTCTTTTCCATTTTCATATCATTAAAAGTTTGCATTATAGGCTCATTTTTTGGCTCATTTGTTTTTCCATATTGATGTTAAAAAAGCCAGTATCGCCGAGTTGATTCCTAAACAAATAAAAATTTTAGTGCCTAAGATATTGGTAAGCTTACGGTTTATAATTTAATGACAATTTTGCATATAAATCATTTTTTTAAGTTTTATTATTCACAATTTTGTTTCCATCACCAGTCTGCAATTATGGCAATGGATGATTCTCTTTTTGACGTGACCAAATACATAAACTCATAAAATCTTGCCCAACCGCAAAGGAGATATAACTTATTAACCCTAGAATTGAATCAGTTGTTGTCTATTGTGCGTGTAGAATTATACTGGTGACAGGACACTAGAAATGGTTACTTTAAGGTTTGTCTCAACACTTTTGAATTAGTTTAAGACTTGTATCAACATTGTTTTCTATTAGAATCAAAACTGAAAGTAATTGGCCAATTATTTTTGTTATTTTAAAATTCGGTTTCGATTCAAAAAGATAAATGTTGATTCGGGTTTTGTTTGGATATTTTTTCATATCTAACACAACTTAGCAT
Organism: Heliophila coronopifolia; assembly: GCA_900406365.1. NCBI lineage: Eukaryota > Viridiplantae > Streptophyta > Magnoliopsida > Brassicales > Brassicaceae > Heliophila > Heliophila coronopifolia. The sequence goes on along the minus strand of OVAW01001090.1, from coordinate 9,191 downwards.
TCTAAAAGAAATCTAATCAAATATTCCATTTATTTCGAGTAAAAATTTTAGAATCTCTAGCTATCGTAAAACCAAAAGTCATACTACAATGTTCTGTCTTTTTATTTGATTAAACAACATATTTAATTACATAAAAGTTAAGAATAATAAATCTACTTATTTAGTAATCATTTAATTCTAAACATAATATACACAATTTTCACATTATTTCATTAAAAATATTATAAAAAATACACTCAATTTAGTAAGCTTGTTCCTTGATCCACAATAACCGTAACAAGGACATGCATATAATAAGTTATTAATATGCGTGTAATAATATAATAAATTGGGTGTATTATAAAAGAAACAATCAATTCAATATGACTATTAGTAGGTCTTGATGAATCCTTCTGGGTTACATCTTGTTTTATGGACTTTAGGTCAGGGCCGGTCCTGCTTACAAGATACACCTTTGAAGCTATTACAACACCTTTGAAGCTATTACAGGGGTATTCTTTATCAGTAAAAGAGATCTAAGAAGCTAAAATGTTGTATGGATCTTCGATGATTTTGGATTTGAATTGAAGCAGAATCTCAAGTTCGGTGAGTGGATTTGAGAAATTGATATAAAGTATTCAAGGCGGCGAGTTCCAATGGTCATATTCAAATGTTCGAAATTCGTTCAATTAAGTTAAAGTTAGACAAAGAATTTCAAAGTCTACAATTATATTAGACTTTCTTTTTATAGAGACTTGAAGAGTTTTAAATAGTTAATAAGGGAAGTGAAAATTAACCAAATCAGAAACCCAAAAACTCGTCTCATCCTCAAAATGGAAATTACTCTATTGGCATTGTTGGTTATAAAAAAAAATACTCACCCTATTTTAGGGTTTCTGTCAAATTTGGGGGTATACTAAAGGTATAACCGTCATACCTAATTATATTAAATAGATGTTTAATGTCTATTTAGACCGATTTTAACATTGACAAATTTTGGGTTTAATTCTGTAAACGTACTCATTTATTTCGCACAAAAATAATGAGACGTTACTTTTGCACTTCTTTTTTCTTTATTTATTTTTTTTTGTGACATTTGATAATATATGCTATAAGTACATTTTTCTTCTCATATGGTTTAATATAATACTTTTATTAGTTCTCCATATAACTTGTTAAATTAGTAATATATTAACACAATATCTTTTCTTTGATCTTTTTGTGGACATATCAATCTTATATCAAGTTATTACTTAATTAATTAGAAATAAATAAATATATATTATACCTTATATATTTCAAATTATTTTTTATTTTAAATAAAATTATATTTAAAAACCGAGTTCCATACAACTATTGTTTCTAGATATGCCGTGGACATCAACTACAAAATTCAAATAATCCAAAATAAGTCTACTTATGATTTTTTTTTACCTTAGTACGTACAATTGGATGAATTAAGTTTTTTTTTCACTAGAGACAACCCCTGATTTTAAATTAAGCAACAAAGGTGGAAACCACTTGACCACTTGATCTTAGACACTTATGATATTTTATGTACCAATTTGTTATTGATATATGTAAAATAACCTACTAATAGTCATATTGAATTGATTGTTTCTTTTATAATACACCATATTGATAGATGTACTAATAAGAGAAGAGTTGGTAATTCAAGCAATAGAATTTTAATGTAGAAGAAAAAAAAAGCAGCCGTTGTAGGCCACCAAAATAACACAAATATTTATGCCACATTTCTTTTTCATTTTTATCAGTAAAAAATACAAGAAAATAGACTATATTTTTAGGAAATATAAGCTAAATATGCATATTTTTTCATAGAAGATAATATTTGTTATTCCTCTTACACTTTTTTGAGTTTAGGCACGACACTGGATGCGAGATACGATATTTGTAATCTAAAATTGAAAATACAATCTATAACTGGAATAAGTGAAGATAATATCTTAATAATAACTTTTTTTTGGTTTTCCAAAGCCTATATAAATTACAGTAAGATTGTTTCTGGGTTCAATAATTCAAAACTTCCATATCTTCTTTCGAAGTTGAAGAAATATACTGGTGACAGGACACTATTGAAAATGTGTGCAAATGTTAGTTTAAGGTTTGTCTCAACATTGTTTTTTATTTGTTCCTATAGTACTTTCTAAAAGTAATGAAAATGCCACTATTAGAATCAAAACTGAAAGTAATATAATTCAAGATTCTACTCCACACTATGGTAACATTTACTAATAAAGTTTTGTTTCAGTTGGGAAATTTACTTAACCAAAGAACTGCTATAGGAAAGTTGTTCTACAACTATTTTTTATTTGGTAAAATGTAAAATTTTGTTTTATTGCATCTCATATTGCTTTAGGCGCTGCTCGAGTACGATTTAAGACTGAAAGCTTAATTCAACTAAGAGAAACACGAGCTACCGACAGCATCATGACTCTAATGCATTTCCTTCGCAAGGTTAATTAATTAGGATTGAATAAAGAATCCTCGAGTTTCTAATGAGGGATTCATTAGATTGTGAAATTCTCATGTTTCATTCTTTCTTTCTTTTTCTAGATCATTACCTCCAAAGCCTGATGGTCTGCTGGACTTCCATACGGACTTTTAATCAGCTTTTAAGGTTAGTGTTTTATCCATCCGCCTCTTTTGTTGTAATGGTTTCAATGACTTTTGTCTAGATCTTGTAGACCTATAGCATCCATGTTCACCAAGAAATGATCCGAAATAGAATCTTGGCCTATTTTTTGATTGAATGCGCAACACTCTTAACGAGTCTTACCTTCAGGTTGGTCTAATTTAAATGGTAAAGATCGAACCTCGAAACAGCAGATCATTAGCCAGCTCCAATATGTTAACATTTTTTATTTTGATGATGCTCGTGATTTCAAAAGATAATATTTTATTCATCAGCCCTATTCTTTAGTCGGGTCTGCTCATAAAATAAAGAAGAAAAGAAAGGTAGAGATTAGTACCAAAACGGATTCGTTTTGGCAACCAGGCTTCTTCGGAGCCAAAATGTCGCGATGAATAATATCACCAGCCGTGATAGTACAAAGATGAACAACAAGTAAAATCGAAGAAGAATCCTGAGAAATCCAAACTTGTGAAAACAATACAATTAGGTCGAAAACGTGTTATGTGAGTTTTGATTCAAGTTTTATAGGGAACAGTTTTATTTTTGTTAACCTATGTTAATATGTTACTGAAAATAATATATGCTATTCTGGTCAATCAATACATATATGAAACAACATAGATTAGCAAATTTCATTAATCTTAATTATTATATTTCCTATACATTTAAATCATAATTTTTTTATATCCATGGTTTATTGGGAAACAAATAAAAATATATGGAAGTGAAATAAATTGAAAATTAGCAATTATACAGTTTCTTAATTCCACAATTGAATCTACAATTTTTTTTCTTCATTCTTTTAATAATATGTGCTTTCTTTTAATCAATTGTTTCTTTCCATGATTAATGAATCACTATGGTTGATTTACCTACTAAAAAAATCATTCAATTTAAACTTTGAATTTCATTGACATCTACTATATATATACTTTAAAAAAACATATAAACCTTTAATTTTAAAAATATTATATGTTTTGTCAATATTGAGTTAAGTAAAATCATTATACTAAATATTAATTTTTCAATACAACATTTAGTAATCACCTATAACATAACGCAAAATAATTACCATATCAAATATTTTTATTTTAAGGAAATATATTAAAAAAATGCAAAATAAACCTCAAGTGTTTTAAAAAAAAACTCAAAAAAGAGTTAAATAGATCGGATGTTCTTATGTACAAACTTACAAAAGAATAGAAATTTTTCAAGATACTAATCAGAATTATGTGTTAAAATGTTTCGAAAAAATACTACTATTTTTCACTATGAATTTAAGTATACTTTGTTTTCATAGCTGGAATGCTTTTACTATCCGATTAATAATTAGTAAGCTGTCGGAAATTGCTCCAATATTTCAGGATTTGATAATGCTCTAATACTAATTTCAAATTGCTCTGATACCAGTTTAATGTCTCTAGGAGGAAAAAAGATTTAAGAGAATAATCTTTATAAGAGAGAACAATTGCCTAATCTATGATATTTCAATATATGTTTTGTCGATATCTAAAACAATGGATTACAATGCCTTTATATAGGCTACACAATAATATTTAAAGAGTCACAATTCTTTGGAGATATATGAACACACTAAATATACTCAATGAATAATTTATAAACTTAATTCATGAATNTAAATAGTATATTAATCCTAATAAATGAATCTAAAATTATTAAGTAAAATATTAATCTACTAAAACATGCATGTAGAAAAACATGAACTTAGTNTAATTATTAACTAAAACCATGAATCTACTAAAACATGTATCTACCATACATGAACCTAGTCAAATTTAATTTAGTTTTTGATGTCTTTTTAGTTTGATCCTAACAAATTTCTCCCTTAAACTCAAACTTACTAGATCCTTCGTTCGATAATATTTTTCAAGTTTTAACTCATTTTTTCATCTCTAGATTCCATATATCTAACTACTTACTCTTCATAGCCTTCTGCAACTAAATGCACTTTGCACCTTTCGATTTTCTCTTACTTTTTTCGTCATCTTCTTCACCCATTTCAGACTTTTGGGGTTCCACATTTTTGGCAACTTAACCAAGTCACAAACTTCTTTTCTTAGAAGTGCTTTAATCACTCCATTCTTTGTAGCTTTCCATTTCTTGTGTTTTTTGCTTCTTTAAAAAAATATTTTTTTTTTCTGATATCAACTTGAGAAGTCATATGGGGATCATAGCTACAACACTCAATGTTTCTCCTTTTGATACGTCATCTTGATTCTTCCAATCAAATTTGAACATTCGGTTCTTCGTCATCTTCTCTTCTGCAAGAACCCTATCATTTTTATTCTTCAAGCACATCATTCGATCTTTCATGGTGATCGAATATCTTTTCTCCATTAATTGATCAATAAAAGAACATTGGTCTTCAAGTCCGGTACATAGTAGACATCTTCTATAGTACCTTCATTTCCATCCTTTTAGAAAATCATATATATTTCCATGGCCATTGACTTGAATTTTTGATCTATCTCCAAAATACACATGCTTGTCTTCTATTTCTTGCATATTAAGAAAATAATTCTTCTACGAATACATATGGTTGCTAGCACCGGTGTCAAGATACCACATCCTCCAATCATTTGGAGTAATGTCTTCATGGGTCATCATGAGAATTCCAACTTATTCTTCCTCATCTTTTGCGACTAAGTTCACACTTTCGTCCATCTTTTTCCTAGAATATTCCTATTTATTTGGAATAATAATCATTTTTGCAATGTCCATACTTTCCACAAGTAGAAGTGTATAACATTCAAGATTCATACAATAGGAGTGACCTCCTCTTCCACAATTTCGGGCTCGTTCACTCCAATTTTGTTGGCTTCTTTCCTTTCTCTCTTAATCATAATTTTCACAACCTCCGTTGTGATCGAAATTTCTACCTCCACGAATATATCCTCTTCCTTGGTTTTCTTGCTTACACAACTCATTTTCCTCTTTGTTGGTTACCTTAGTTTGTAATTCATCCTCCAATTAATACTTCTTCTGAATCCTTCATACGTATGGTGTCTAATTCATCTTTTAGAGTTTCCAGTCGCATTTGTTTAACTTGATTTGCACCCTTAAACACTTTCTCCAAAGTGTCTAATGCTTCCTTCAAAGTTGTTGCTCTAACAATCTTCACAAAAACTGCCTCATATATAGTTGTTGTATCCTTTATTCGTTTTTCTTTCAAAACTTTCCTCTCGTAGTGGAATCAGCGACTTCCAATTCATCATAGCCTTATTTTTGAATAAGCCAACAAAACATTTATCCTTCATCCATCATTCCGATAATTTTAGTTTCAACTATTTTTCACTTACTTTAAACAAAATTGATATATTGGATAAATGTTATTCTTCTCCCCATATTTTTTTTTCAAAAATTTTATTTTATTATTTTTTTGGTTTAGTTTAAATAAAATAAAATTTATTTGAATTAAAATTGACTATTATTAAACAAAATTTTAAATTTAGACTCAATTTATTATACCCATGATTTTCACGAAGTAAATTATTTATACGAGATTAAAACATTAAATATATCTTCCAATATCTATCAAAAATAATTTGTATACATACATATATATATATATATATATATATTTGTTGTACTATAAAATTATAATCTTTTAATTTCTTTAAAAAATTGGGAGAAATGTTATTTCATACATGAACTATTGTCTGTTATTACATATTATACATAAACTTTGGTATTGTTCAGAAACATACATAATATTTAATTAATACATAGTTAATTAAAATAACATACGTTTATTAAGAAATAATTTTAATACGATTTACCATAAACAATATATTTAATGCATATAAAAAACGTATATCTCGTTGAGGAAAAAAAATATGAATATCTCACAAATCAGATTTACCCATTCCATATCTAAATCTTACCGTATTCCAAATATTGCATGGTCCGTAATATTAAATATTAAATATTAAATTAGGTAAATAAATATAATATATAACGTTTTTAGTAAGAAAATATTTAATTCGAAAAGCTCCATTAAAGACAGTTTAAGATTTAATAATAAATCGTATTTAGGTAAATTTTCGGGTTCATAAGAACATATGCTGAAATTAGTCACTTTGGAGAAGAAGAAACGGGAACGTCCACAAGTAAGAGGAAGAAGAAAGCGCAAAAATACAAGAAGAGCGACCAAAATCGTACACGCAGAGAACGTGGTAGGGATTGTTAAAATTAATGCATGTCGTTTATATTTTTTTATTAAATTCTTTTCATAAGGTTCTTAAGTTTAAAATAAATTATGGCATTGTAACATCATTTTTTCATCAATGTTGTCTTAATAATCAAGTGTTGAGATTTCATATTATGTTACAAGTCTAGCATATAAAAGGAGAAGACATTGTAAACTTTAAAATCATCAAATACAATAAACACTTCTATTTTTTATATATTATCTTCTCTCTAAGATAAAATCTCAAATATAAATCGGCTAATCGCCAACAAATTGGTATCAGAACTAACTAGGTTCTAACCAAATCCCAACACAACTTTATCAACCTCCATAGCCACCAGATACAAGAGTTTGGCAGTGAAGATTATGATTTCTGGTTCATTAAAATAAAGACTATTTTCCGATCTCTTAACCAATGAGAGATCGTGGAAAAAAGATTTGAAGAGCCCAAAGAAGGAGTGTCACTCACTGAGGCAGAAGAGAAAAGCTAGAGACGTCACGACAGATCGACGCCAGCGCACTCTCTTTCATACAACAAGATGTCACTAAGGCTCTCTTTCCCAAAATCATGCGCGCTAATACATCAAAGAGGCATGTGAGATATTGAAGAATTAATTTCAAAGAGATGGAAAGTTAGAGGTGTCAAACTTCACTCGCTATTGAAGGAGTTTGAAAATGCTAAAATGAAGGAGAGAGAAACATTGACGGAGTTCGCAACGAGAGTAATTGATCTAGTGAACCAAATGAAGTGACATGGTGAAGAAGTCACTAATCTAAGAATGGGGAGGAAAATACTCATCACTCTTCCTGAAAAGTACGATCCCATTGTTGTTGTTGTTGAAGAAACAAATGACTTAAAAACCCTTGCGTTCCAAGAGATGATGGCATCACTGACGTCATTTGAGCAAAGACTGCCAAGACACTCAGAAAAGCTAGTAGAGAGTTCATTCCAGTCAAATATAAACATCCACAATGAAGACTAGAGTGATTGCCCGAGCTACTCACAGCCAAGAGGCGGAGGAAGCCAAAGACGTCGAGGTGAACGCTACTCAAGAAGAAGAGCTAATATCTCCTCAAATTGCAAAATATACAACAAAAAACAAACAACACCGAAAATGACTATTGCTTCAAAAGGCCAGTCCCAGTGTAACAATTGTAACCGACTTGGTCACTTTGCTCTAGAATGCCAAGCTAGAAACAATCCCCAAAACAATGAGATAGAGGCTCAAAATCTTATCCAAGATATGCGCAGTACCTTCTACGCTTGCAACACTACCATTGTTGAACATAAAGAAAAATGGTTATTCGATAGTGGATGCAGCAATCACATGACGCCGATCTCAGAAATATTTTCGGAGCTCGATGAAAATGTGAATGCAGCAATTCAGTTCGGCAGTGGAGAAAAGACAAAATCGAAAAGAAGAGGGAAAATTCCTATCAACACAAAGGAAGGCCCGAGTTATAGAGCAAATGAGAACTTGCGAAGCATTGGACAACTAGTAGAGAATGGATATAAGATCATATTTTCGAATAATGAATGTCTCATATTCGACAGACGTGAAAAGTCTAAGGTATTTACTCGAATCAAAATGGTGAAAATAACTTTTACACTCAATGTTACTTATACTGGCATGAATGCTCACCTCGTCACTACAACAGACGATTCTACCTCAAGACTATGTCATCAAAGGTTTGGTCATGTCAACTATTGAAGTTTCAAAGAGTTGTTAGAAAAGAAAATGGTTCAAGAACTTCCTCGCATAGAAGAGAAGCAACACGTTTGTGAAAAAGGCATGGTTGGGAAGCAACACCGTCTTCTATTCCCAAAAGAAGTATCTTATAGAGCAAATGAAACTGGAGATAGTCCACACATATGTTTGCGGACTGATGGGCAACCTATCTCATTCCCAAAATAGATATTTCATCCTCTTCATCGATGACCTTACTCGAATGACATGGTCACATGGATATACTTTATTAGATAGAAATCCGAGGTATTTTCTATTTTTAAAAAGTTCAAAGCCCTTGTCGAGAAGCAATGTGTAAATTTCATCAAAACTTTGAGGAACTACAGAGGCAAGGAGTACACATCAAAATTAATGCATGTCGTTTCCATAAATTCTTCATAAATTTCTTAAGTTTAAAATAAATTATGGCATTGTAACCACACTTTTTCATCAATGCTGTATTGATGATCAAGCGTTGGGATTTCATATTATGTTACAAGTCTAACCTATAAAAGGAGAAGACATTGTAAGTTTTCAAATCATCAAATACATCAAACACTTCTATTTTTTATATATTCTTTTTTTTTTTTTTTTAATTTAAAATTTTTTCAAAAAAAAA
>OVAW01001086.1:0-10595 GCA_900406365.1 Heliophila coronopifolia | reverse complement strand
ACTGAGTTTTGTTTTACTTGATTTATATCCTAAAACTTCCCCTCCATTTCTATCAATAGCAAATTCCTCAGCAATTTCTTCCCCATGAGATTTGATGCAGTTTTTCCATTTTGAGCAACAGATTTTTCCCAGGGCAGCATTAAACACGCTTTCAGCTTGCAAGAATCCATCTGTCTGCGAAACTTTATCAGTTTGTTTTCGAGATATATCTCCAAGTTGCTTATCCAGTGTAACTTCTAACTTCAGTTTGCACTTTACGCAAGAAAAATCACGCTGATTAGACATTAATATCTTTTTTGCATTTTCGAGTTCCTTTTCCGCCAGATCTAGACACTGCTTTTTGTGGTAAAGATTTCCTTGCGAAATAAATAAGTACGAAAAAAATAAAAAGTCAATTAGCTTATTAACAAAAGGAGTAAAGAAACCTACAAGAAAACACAAACTTATTGGAAAAAGAGTACTTTCATACCTAAGGCAGAAGAAAATGCAACCACAAATGGGAATAAACTTTGTGAGCATGAAATGGCTTTCCCCCATAACAGAAGGTTTTCTGCCTCCAGTCCATTCCCTATTAGCTCATTAAGAATTCCAACCTGCACAATTGTCACCAAATTGAGAAACAGAGAAGTGATGGAACCCAGACGGACTAGAAGGTCTGAACAGAAACAGAACCTGAAGGGTGCTTTCCAAATAACATTGGAGTACATTCCAAGGACTCAAGTAGCAACGATTTATGTCCCAGAGAAAATTTCCACAAGGCCAAAAATCAGTTGCTGACGATCTCAATTGGAAATTTGTTATGCCATAAGTCCATATCTCTGACGTTTTCCCTGTGCCATTCTGTGTTTCGAACTGCTTCTCAGCTGTGTACTTAAATTTCTCTTGAAATATAAGAGTCCGAATCCTATATGCTTTTTTCGCATATGAAAGAGCCTGTAAAAGAAAACGGCTTACCATCAAGAGATTGTAACAATTAATTAGGCAGTAATTTACTTGATAAGACGTAAAACAATTTTACCTCAGAAAGTGCTCCAAATGATATGAGCCTTTCACAGAGATCATAATAGAGATATGCAGCAACAAAGGAAGAAAGTCCAGAGAGTGAAGCCTGAAATGACATTCTTCAGCAAATTTGATATCACAATAGATATTGTTTGTGAGAAAAAATCTTCACATTAAAAATTTCTTACACTAGAAATGAGTTCTGAAGCTGCATCTTTGATATCATCTATTGTGAGATCTGATTTAAAGGGACATTCATCCTTATTGGAGTTACGCAAGAAATTGTTATGTAATTCGTAGAACTTCTGTTGGAACCCAATTAACTTTGCTTTTGAATCTTTCAGGCAATCTATCCAGAAATCAATGCATGTAGATTTGTCACCACAATTCTCCAATAAGGTGCAGATAAAGGCATCACTTATGGGGGAAATGCATAAGGCATGACTAAGCCTTCTACATTCCCATAGCATTGCAAGGCAGACCTCCAATTTGACATTCTTCCATTTAAATAATCTGATAATCAGCTGGTATATATGATGGTGGAGCTCCGTACATCCCTGGACATATTAAAAATTATCAAGGGACAAAGATATGAAGCACGCACTATTAAGTATGCCACTAAAAACATATTCCAGCTAGATAATAGGAAAATACCTTCAGTGACATCAAATCAATCATATTATAAAGTAACGGAATTATGTTCTCTGTTGGTAAACTGTCCCCACTATCATCTAGTTCAGTCATCCTTAGCCAGAGATTTAGGGAAGTACTGATATCTTGAAAAACTCTCTGCGCAAAAGAGATGATGCAAAATGTTTCAGAAAAGATAAATTAAAAACTAAATTATAACCACTACCTGAAAGTTAAACTATCAAGTATCAACAATTAGAAGCTATGTTTTATGCATATTACCTCAGAGTTTGGCTCAGATTCTTGCATACAAAAAGCTCTCAAGCAATACGCAATAGGTAACTGGTGAGAAGATGGAGTACCCTCCCTATTTGTCCCATGATGTGCCTCAGCCTCCTTTCATACATACAAAAGTTGGTAACAAAATATTTCAAGCAATTAACTGGATATTAATTCTGGAGGCAGTAAGAGATATACCAATAGAGAGATTGCTTCTGACAAAAAACGAATGCAGTCAGATAAATGTTCAGTTCCAGATGACCTTGTCACTCTTGCTTTCCATACTAAGATTCTTGCTCTCTGTATATGCATATCCTCGGTGGCATAAACATCCTTCAAAAGGATATCTGCTATTTTGATTTGTGTTTGTTGACCTAGGCTTGAGCTTGAAGGAAAAATTTTGTCATAGGCAAGAAGCTCCTGTAAGCATTTAAAGAAACAAGAAAATGCAAATTTAAAAACAAATCAGTATCTATAATTTTTTTTATAAAAAGGTAAAGTAAATCCACCTGTAAAAAAAGTAAAAGGGAATTGCATTCCACTTCAAGTTAGGACCAACACAAAATTAACCAAAAAATAATCGAAAGGTTATTAGGATCCCAACCTGCTCTAAGATTTTTCCGATAGCCCTCTTTGATTTTTTATTAGATGATGATAGCAACGAGTACAAAGTTGTGCAAGAATCAACTGCATCCAGATTCGTGTGACATCTCCGTTCTATCTGTTTATAGCACACACTCAAATATTTGAAGTTCAAACTATAAAAGACTACTTCATCAAAAAAATTACCTTAACCCACTGTTGTACAATTGCCACAGGGCCTGGTAACCTTCTTATCAGATATTCAGCTGACAACCAATTTTCAAGAAGATGCACAATAGTTTGTTGAACCTTACAACTGCTACATTGTTGGAGTATATCTAGGTAGAATGCACACCTGCTACATGCTTCGCCGACAAAATCCAAAAGTGCATCCTCTGACAGGTCATTATCCGACGAAGTAGATTTATTTACAAACATCTGACAGAGTAGTTTAACATGTATCCAAGAGGCCTTGGAGCACAGCCTGAGCGCCTCACAAGCCTGAAAAGTAGAGAACTTACACTATCAGATACAGTATGAGGAAAAAAAATTTATTATATAGATGCATGACTTCAAAGGTCCACACAAATAAAACAGGAACATGTTTTATATAGTTTTTCATACGTGTTTGCAGAAAATTTATTAAACGCTAAAAAGCATTACTCAACCTTTTTTAGCTCCTTATTTCTGTACAAAACGACACTAAGGTTGTAAAGCGACGTAAATATATATTTGAGTCCTTGAGATTGGATCCATGGACTTGCAATTACATCCTCAACTATATGGGCACTGATCTGGAAAGCAAGATGTTGGATCAGTTAGTTAGATTTATGATGACATTTCCAGGAACTTGAACAAGATAGTTTCCATTGATTTGTATGCTGCACATAAATACCAAACCTCCACTTTAACCCCGGTTCTTAATGAGACAATGAACGCACCCATAGCCACGTTTAATAAAGCTTTGTTGTTGTCGATTTCTCTATCTCCCTTTTCAGACGTGCATCTAAAAAGTGGGCAAAACAGAGGTGAAAAATGCATTCAAACCACAGAAGAAGATTTCACGAAAGAATAATACTGTTTACAATTTCTAAGTGCATTGAAGATTTAGACATCATCTCGCCAGCCGGAATTTCATATGACCATGATAAAAAAAATGAGTAAAAATCCGGTCAACAAATGATGATGCATTTACAGTTGCATGAAATCAACGATATAAAACAAGTATCTTCAAAAGGCTATAGAAGAGACAGATAATGATCACCTTACCTCTGAAGGAAGAGACAGCCATCACAGAATCGGAGAAAGGCATCTTGTATAGTAGATAGATGATCAGAGGCACAGGAAATTTCTGTCTCCAACACAATCTTTCTTTTCACTGAATTTATCAAGTTCGCAAGCGGTTGGCACAAGAACCTCAAGGAATCTAAGTATTGTGGCCAACAAGTTTTCTTGTTCCTGTCTGTACAGCCATCATTTATTTTATTATTGTAGCTCTTATGTCCACTAATAAATGATAAATCAGTCTAATTGTCCACATCACCTGAGTAACTATCAACAATACTAAGTAAGGAAAATAAGCTTTTCCATCTAGCCTCATCATCAAGCAAAACTTGAATCTTCCAATCATCTGTTGTATCTTTAACCTTACTTTCTCCAAACTTGGAATCGCAAATCATGATGGACAGTCCGGTTGAATAAAGTCTAAGAATCAGATTAAGTTGTGCTATTGCCTGCCAAGCAGACAACTATTAAGTCATACACCAGGATACTTCCTGAATAAGTTGAGGCAGGTTTAGATGCCAATGGGAAAAAAGTACCTCAGAGAAAATAGAGGCCATTTCATTTAATTTTTTTGAAAATTTTGCACAGTACATGTCTTCTGCTGCTCGGAACTTGTGAGCGCAAAAAGAGACTAAGTCAACGAACTCCACTAAATTCTCATTTCTTTCAACCTGAAAAAGGAACAGTGCTATTATACACTGCAAGTCTGTAGTAGAGCTTCAACTAAGAAGCAAGTAGAAATATGTACACAGAACAGTAGATACTGACGATGAAAGGCTTTTGTACAAACCTTGAATTGGCTAGTTAAGCTGCACAATACAGACATGGAAATGTCAATGATCACTGTCATTCTTCTATCCTTCAATCCAAACAGAACAGAAAGGATCTCACGAGCAAACTGAAAATGGGCATTGGATTTAACAATCTAGTAGATTACAGGATGTAAAAGAAAGCAACAGCCAGAAGGGAAGAAATCAAAGGACAAAAGTTACCTTATAAATTCGATCTTTTGACAATTCAGACTTATAGTGCTCCTTCACAGTTGAGTCGCAGAAAGAACGCACTAAATCCCCATCGAAACGCTCAGCTTCTCTAACAAGAGAAATAGCACATTTGCCCAGATTTGAGACGAGCANGAGAAATAGCACATTTGCCCAGATTTGAGACGAGCAATCTGTGCAACTTTTCATACTCCTTGGCATCTAAGACCCTGCGCAGTAACAAAGTTTAAGGCTGTGCAAATTTTGTTAAAGGAAATTTGGATTCCCTAAGCAACATTGATCTATAATTAAAGAAGAAAGACAAGCTCACACTTACTTGAACCAGGGGATCACCTCCTCGAGCAAAAGAAGGGATTTCCTGAACAGTTTATCGTCGGTTTTCTGGACCATGNAATCTGTGCAACTTTTCATACTCCTTGGCATCTAAGACCCTGTGCAGTAACAAAGTTTAAGGCTGTGCAATTATGTGAAAGGAAATTTGGATTCCCTGGTGCAAACTAGAAGCAACATTGATATTTACTTAAAGAAGAAAGACAAGCTCACACTTACTTGAACCAGGGGATCACCTCCTCGAGCAAAAGAAGGGATTTCCTGTACAGTTTATCGTCTGTTTTCTGGACCATTNACAGTTTATCGTCGGTTTTCTGGACCATGGCCACAGCCTTGAAGATGGCCGCCACAGTCTCTACTAAGACCATCGCCAGCTCAGCCTCTCCGTCCTTAACCTCGGGCAATAACCGGCCCTTCCGGGAGCTAACATCGGAGCCTCTCAGCTTCTCCAAAATCTTGAACGCTTGGGTAATTACATTATCATAAAACCCCCAAGCATCAAGACAGAAAATCATTCGTATCCTCTGAAACTGAACTGTATGAGGCTTGCAACATAACTGAGAGGAGAGCAACTCTAAGCAATCCAAGCAGAGTTCAAACGCGCGAAACAGATCTTCCGCTGATTCACGAGCTCTGTGGTCGGATTTCGCAACGGAGAGGCGTTTCGGTAAGAGCGAGATCGACTTATTGAGGAAAGAAAGGAATTGCTTAGCTAGGGATCGAACAGTAGTTGTTTGGTCTTGTTTACGGGAAGTTGATAGAGCAGAGAAAGGTCGGAGATAATCAGAGAAGGAAGAGAAGACATCTCCGGCGTGGGAGGATTCGATGAGAGATAGAAGACGGAGCTCATCAGTGGACGCCATTTTTTTTTTACAAAATTGTTAAAATTTTGGAGTTCCCGCTAATGGAAGACCTTTAGAAGTTGCCAATTTTCTAGGTCTCTCTCGTTCGCTGATTTTTACATTCTCTTCTACAGTCAGTTTTATAGTTTCCATTTGCAGTGAAAAAATTGAACCAGAAAAAATATCAGCAATTCTAAGACCGTTTTGGTCTTTTGGTCTCATACATGATTATCAAAAGCCCATTCTATTATAAAGGCCCATTGTTAAAGCAAAGCCCAATCTTTTTTGTAAAAAGCGCAGGAAAAACAGATGCTATATATATAAAATTTAGAACAAAAATGGAGATAATTTTCCGGAAAAAATTGGTGCTCTTCAGGAAACCGGACTTTTAAATGCTACAAATCTGGTGAATTGCTTATCCACTTTGACTCACCAGATCAATGATTACATTTGTCTAATCTAATATTGAGAAATGTATTTCTAGAGTTATGATGAAGGTGGTGATGATCGGAGAATTCAAACCCAGAAATACCTCGAAACGGGTTTCTAAGAGCGAGCATTCGCTTTGATTCAAAGGTGCGCTTTAACGCAGTTGAATTTATAGTTTTGTATCCTCAGCCTAATTGTTTGACATTAGTATGTTTTAATGTTAACGGGATTTTGATTTTTCCCATTAAATACCATTGAATTTAAGATCATCTACTGATGTAAGGTTTTCTCATTTTCGATATTTCACAAACTGGTTTTGGATAAGTGGTTTAATCAATTTTCAGTTATTTATTGTTTGATTACCATAAGTAAAAAAGTTGATTTATAGAACTACTCACAGAAGTTGTGGAAGTTGACAAAGTTTAGTTAGGAATTGAGATACACATTGCCAATGTGGGATTCATTTGAAGGATGCAGCTAGATTCATGGCATTCAAGAATTGTATTGAAAAAATCAGTGATTTGTAATGTGGTAGATGATTTCTTAAAGTGATATGGTTTTTTCTATACTGGCTGATCAAATAGTTGGAAGGACAGAGATTAAAGATCATGATTATGTTGTTGCAAACTTGCAGTAGTAGCTACAGGTATGTGCATTGATGAAATATGAGAGCACTGAAATTTATTATGTATAAGGATGAGGTTCTTAGTCAAGCCTCGATTCATATTTAGTTAAAAAGCGGATCAGACTGTGTGAGAATTAGAGTAAGAGGTGACTGTGATATAGACTTCAGAATCCATATTTTGACTTCTTCTGCTAACTATTCTTATTGTCAATATTTGAACAGTCGTCAAGAATTCTAAGGATTATAGGAACCTCAAGCTAAGGGATCTGATAAGCATTCTGCTCAGTTGCTACATAACTTCAAAATGGATAGGGTCAGAACGATTCNCTGACAAGCATTCTGCTCGTTTATTAAATACCCTCAAAATGGAGAGGGTCAGAACGATTCTAACCCATACTTACCCTTATCCGCATGAGCATTCACGCCATGCTATCATTGCTGTGTTTTTTGGTTGCCTATTCTTTATTTCATCGGATAACATGCACACCCTCATAGAAAAGTTTTCAGTCAAGTGGTGGTCCATGTACGCATGCTTGCTCGGATTTTTCTACTTCTTTTCTTCTCCATTTATTGGGAAGACTATCAGACCAAATTATTCAAATTTCAGTCGGTGGTAAGTAACTNATTGGAAAGACTATAAGACCAAATTATTCAAACTTCAGTCGATGGTAAGCAACTGTTAATCCCAGCATCTGAAAATATTTATATCAAAGTTCACTCTTCAGGTTCNTTTTTTTTTGTGTAGGTACATTGCCTGGATTTTAGTTGCAGCTTTGTATCATCTTCCTAATTTTCAGTCAATGGGATTGGATTTGAGGATGAATTTGTCCTTGTTTTTAACAATTTACATATCATCTATAGTCTTCCTTGTTGTCTTCCACATCATTTTTCTTGGCCTTTATTCTGTTGGTCTTGTTTCTCGTGTGGCTGGAAGACGCCCGGAGATCTTAACCATTCTTCAAAACTGTGCTGTAAGTTCACCATCACTTGTTCATTAAAGCCACTTCCACATCATATTTATATTGTCTTTTTCGTATAAAAAATTAATGTATCCATGTCTGTTATCGACGCAGGTTCTTAGCATGGCCTGCTGTATCTTTTACAGTCATTGTGGTAATCGAGCTATTCTAAGGGAAAAACCTCTTGTAAGACAGCATTCTAACTGGTTTTCGTTCTGGAAAAAAGAAGTTAGACACAGTACCTGGCTTGCAAAATTCATTCGTATGAGTGAGCTGAAAGACCAAGTGTGCTCATCATGGTTTGCTCCAGTTGGATCTGCAAGTGATTATCCACTGTTATCCAAATGGTTTATTTATGGGGAGGTATCTCTTCTTTAAACTGTTCTAATAAGTTGTAAATATATTTTATTTATTTACCCTTTATGTTTTATCCTTTTCCTACCATGTTATTTGCAGATGGCATGCAATGGATCATGTCCTGATTCATCTGACGAAATTTCTCCTATATACTCTNATTTGCAGATGGCATGCAATGGATCATGTCCTGATTCATCTGACGAAATATCTCCTATATACTCGTTGTGGGCCACATTTATTGGTCTTTACATTGCCAATTATGTAGTGGAGAGATCAACAGGGTAATTAGCATCTAGTACAAANGGTCTTTACATTGCCAATTATGTAGTGGAGAGATCAACAGGGTAAGTAGCATCTAGCACAATATGAAAAACTTTGATCTTACATTCAAATGGAATTTTTTATGTTAAAGTTTTGATATGTGTTTAGGTGGGCTCTGACACACCCTTTATCGGTTGACGAAAATGAGAAGCTTAAGAATGAGCAAATGAAACCTAATTTCTNTGGGCTCTGACACACCCTTTATCGGTCGACAAATATGAGAAGCTAAAGAATGAGCAAATGAAACCTAATTTCCTAGATATGGTTCCTTGGTATTCAGGGTACGTCAATGCCAAACTAATAGTTCCCTTTTCTTCTTATCATTGTGTTTATTTGCTTTACTACATACTGACTTATCTAATTATATATTACAGAACATCGGCTGATTTGTTTAAAACTGTGTTTGACCTCCTCGTGTCAGTGACAGTATTTCTTGGCCGCTTTGACATGCGGATGCTGCAGGTATACCTTATAAATTTTATGATATGATATGCATCTATCATCAGGTCATTTAAACATTCATGACAACTGTATATCTTTAGGCTGCAATGACCAGATCTCCTAATGGAACTGAGAGTAAGGAATTTTTTTATGATCACCTTGCTGAGAAGGAAGACTTTTGGTTTGATTTCATGGCGGATACCGGTGATGGTGGGAATTCATCATATACTGTTGCAAAACTTCTTGCTCAGCGTTCTATAAAAGTGTCAGGGGCTGATCCATTAGAATCTCTACCACGGGGTGATGTACTAATTATTGGAGGAGATCTTGCGTAAGTGCTTTACTTATTATATAAACATTTTACATATTTCTACCATTTACAGTTCTAACCATGGATGTCTTCTTCCAGATACCCTAATCCGTCAGCATTTACATATGAAAAACGTTTCTTTTGTCCTTTTGAGTATGCGCTGCAGCCTCCCCAGTGTTATAAAAAGGACTCTATTGCTGTTGACAAGCCTGAATTACCTGAGGGAGTGTCTGATCTGAAGANTTATAAAAAGGACTCTATTGCTGTTGACAAGCCTGAATTACCCAAGGGAGTTTATAATTTGAAGGATTATGATGGTCCTCAATGTTTTCTCATCCCTGGAAACCATGGTGAGTTTCAGGTCTCGTCTTAAAAATAATTTGCTTCAAACACCTGTATGCATACTTGGTTTCTTCTACCATCTCCTCTAACTAGAGAGTTATTGTTTATTATNATGTTTTCTCATCCCTGGAAACCATGGTGAGTTTCAGGTCTCAGCTTAAAAATAATTTGCTTCAAACACCTGTATGCATACTTGGTTTCTTCTACCATCTCCTCTAACTAGAGAGTTGTTTAATATTTTCGATAGACTGGTTCGACGGACTCAATACTTTCATGAGGTATATATGCCATAAGAGTTGGTTAGGCGGCTGGTTAATGCCTCAGAAGAAAAGCTATTTTGCCCTGCAGCTACCTAAGGGATGGTGGGTGTTTGGTTTGGATCTTGCCCTTCATGGTGATATTGATGTCGACCAATTCAAATTCTTTTCCGAAACGGTGAATAAGAAGGTAATCATTTTACTCAATTTTCAATTCGTTGTTTAATAACTAATATTAATATTTTTCTTATTTAGGTTGGGGAGAATGATGCAGTGATTGTTATCACTCATGAACCAAACTGGCTTAGTGATTGGTACTGGAACGAAGATACAGGGGTGAACATGAGATATCTGATATGTGACGTTTTGGGAAAGAGATGCAAACTTAGAATGGCTGGGGATTTGCATCATTATATGCGACATTCATGTGCTCAATCAGATGTCCATGTCCAACATCTTATTGTTAATGGCTGTGGAGGAGCTTTTCTGCATCCCACTCATGTGTTCAAAAACTTTTCAAAGTTCTATGGGGCTTCCTATGGAACCAAGATTGCCTACCCTTCTTTCGATGATTCAAGCAAGGTAAGTTTCCTATCACCAACTT
>OVAW01001085.1:0-10596 GCA_900406365.1 Heliophila coronopifolia | reverse complement strand
CAGGGATATCCGCTACACCGCTGGGAATGACTACCTCGGGGACGTAGTACCGGTATACGACGTGTTCCCCTCTATGTTGTCAAGTCTCCATAGGCAGGAGGGATGACGTTTCTTCCCCCACCAAATGGGTTAATCTAGGTTCCTTCGGAATATTGTGGGTCTTCTCTCGCATTCGCATACACTCGCAACACACCTCTAAGCTTAGGATCACATATGACGGTGTAACTCATCCTAAGACTAAATAACCATTCCTAGTTAAACATGTTCTACACATGATTCTTCTAAAGTAACATCATAGATCTACAGTTTCCTAAATACATAACCCTAGCCCTAACCTAATCCACAGAATCCTTAGATCTACTCAGACCTCATGGAACCTAATCCTAAAACAGAGATAAGTTGCATGAAAATCAATTGAATAGAAAAAGGTAAAGAGGGTTCACTAAGACAGGAACTGAGGTCTCCCTAATACAAAAAACAGCAACAAAAACTAAGAACAAAAGAGAGATAAAGAGAAAAAAACTAAGGGGGAGAGGGGAGAGCGTTTTTGTGGTTTTCTCCCCTTATATATACAGTAATAACGTGGCCAAAAGTGCCCAAAATAGGTGGAGATCGTGGGTGGTTTCCTCTGGAAAGTGGAGAAGTTTTCAGAAGAAGTGGAAAAAACTGCCCAAAAATAATTCTGGGCACAGCAGCCGCTCGCCTCGGGGCCTCTGGGTCGCATCTTTTCGTTGCAGCCAGTCGCCTTCTTTCGTTGCAGGCGTTCGCCTTCCTAGATCGCTTCCAGCATTTGTTCGACCATTCCTGCTACCAAAAATCCTTCGTTTTGCGAACCTATGCAGGCGGTCACCGGTGAGAGCCCAGGTCGCCTCCTTTGCCTGTTCGACCATTCTTGCTGCCAAATCTGGGTATGCTAATCGAAGAGAACGCGGTCGCCATTGAGAATTTGGGTCGCCTTCAACGTCTTCAAGGCGACCGCCGGCTAGCCTCCAGGTCGCCTCTTTTCTCTTCTCACGATTCCCGATGTCTTTTCCCGAAACTCCGAAAATGCCTTGAATACTATGGTTTTGGTGATGCTTTGACTTTGGATTTCGTTGACTTCTCCCGGGAATCTTCCTCCAAAAAGCCTCAAATTCTTAAGTAGCTCCATTTGACAAATTATGTGCACTTTGGGTCTTTTTTACATGAAAACGGTAAAATAGAGAAAACGTACCTCCAAATCTACAAAATGCAGCTTTTGCCATGTTTACTATCTAAATGATGATATCAGTCGATAAAAGTGCGTTAAAAAGGGGTCTAAAACACGTAAATTTTATACTGATCAAAGGGTTTCTCAATTTCACCAGTCAAGAGTCTACTTGGGTTATTGATTATGCAACATCATATTATGTTACTTATCGACATGGTTTATTCACTTCCTATGTGGAAGGTGATTATGGCATCGTGAGAATGAGAAATGATGGAATTTGAAAAATTTCCGGTGTTAGAGATGTTTGTGTTGAGACTAACTTGGGGTGCAAGTTAGTTCTTAAACGGGTTCGACATGTCCCGAATATAAGATTTTATCTCATTTTTGTTGGTGCTCTTGATAATGATGGTATCAAAGTAGCTTTGTTGGTGGAAAGTGAAAGTTTATGAAGGATCGTTGATTGTTTCTCGAGGCAACAAGTTGAGTTCTATCTACACAACCAAAGTGAAGCTTTGTGGAGAGGCTAATAGGTCGAGTGCAATTCAACAGATTTGTGGCATATGCGATTGGGTCATATGAGTGAGAAGGATATTGGTATTATGTCCAAGAAGAATTGTTTGCCTTGTGATGAAACATCTCTCACTTCGTACACTCATTGTTTGGTGGGGAAGCAACATCGGGTAAATTTCAAGAGAAACTCGATTAGTATGAACACAACCTACCCGGGTTCTGGTTGCGTTCTTTGCCGGAAAGATATGCGCTACACCGCTGAGATTGACCCTCCTCAAAATTTAGTATCAATATACGACGTTATAAACCTTGTCAAAATAACCACTAATAGTCTAAAGTCATGTGACGATGAACTCATTATCATAAAGAAACATGTCTAGGTCAGTCTAGGAATCCTCTCGAGTCATACAACATACACCTGTTTGGAATCACTTAAATGCTAGAATCCCTTCACCTAGTCCTCATCTAGCTATTGAATAAACCCTATAAAATACAAACTGTAAGCAAGATTCCTTATTTCTAAACTAATATTCCTAACATTCACAACCATAACTGTAACGCCCCGGTTCATTAATATAAACCGTTGCGCTACTTGGCACTTACCCAATTACCAGCCCAAAATTTACAAAACAAATTCACAAACTTTGGTCCGATGACTCGGATAAACACGCCCGTTGTACTCTGATCTTAGGCTTTGCAAGCCTCAACCAAAATCCAACGGTTATCCTACCGAATCTAATCTTAGGCTTACCAACCCTTCATCAAACTCGATAATTGGTTCGTCCTGGACAAGGACTAGTATCTTATGAAACTCATTTATACTTGAAAATAACCTTTATTTTATATATATATAACCAACGAGTTCTAAACATCTAAATTTTCAAAGATAGTTTCCCCGGGATGAGTCTAATACCCCAAAACTCTTGAAAAGATTTATGTCTTTACACACGGCAACCAAAACTACACCAGTTTGCTTTCATTCATTGCTTCCTTTGAGGTCTCTACGATTACCTGCAAGAGAAACTGAAGGGGGTGAGCAACTAGTTTGCTCAGTGAGTTAAGGCTCTCTAAAGCCATTTTAATTCTCAGCCCAAACTCAAAATAACAATCAACATGCACAGCGGAAACATAAAAGAATAAGGTAGGTTCGGAGTTCCCCCTTTTAGGAACTTCTTACCGGAAATAAAATATCAAGCCGCTTCTCCTTTCTCCAGCTTCTTTATAATTAATGGCTCGTCACTCGAATCGTTTAATTCCCAGCCAAAATAACAATCAACATGCAACAAGCAATCAGAAATTAAATATGCACAGCGAAAACATAAAAGAATAAGGTAGGTTCGGAGTTCCCCTTTTTAGGAACTTCTGACCGGAAATAAAATATCAAGCCGCTTCTCCTTTCTCCAGCTTCTTTTTAATTAATGGCTCATCACTCGACATGTACTATGCATGACCAACTAGTCGACGTCACATTAACGACAATCTCTAAACGACAATCTCTAAACGACTATGACAATAATCCACATCTAAACACAATTCTATTTAACACATCACAACCTTTACAACATAACACAGGCTTGAGCGAATTCAGCATCTTCCCAAACACCCAACACTTAGCCACTAAGGCTAAAACATGGGAAGACCAACCATAGCCACGAAGGTTAATACATGGGAAGTCCCAACGCCAGCCACACGCTAAGACGTTAAAAGCCGGTATAAGTCTCACTACTCAAGACCTCTCCTCGATTATCATTACTCAAGGGAACAACTCTACATCATCATGCAATACTCGGCCATAGGCTGCAATCCCGTCTCTCCGAGTCTTCTAGTCCCGTGGACCCTCGTTACCCGCCATAGGTACTAGGAAATGTGGGGAACTACGAATCGCCTACTAAAGTTCCACGGGCCCATTCAAGGGGGGATCCGACACTAAGTACAACATAACACATAACACGCTATTCACAATACTATATACAGCCTCATAATCCACCTGGTCCATTCAGGGATTAACCAAAACAAATACATCACAAACCTCTTCGGTTTAGTTACCGGGATTTAACAATGACCTCAATCTTGCATTTACACAATACTCATCACATATAAATTTCTTTGACGAAGCGTCGACGGTCAACCGAGCGAAGCTCATAGGTTACCGGATACACAATTTTAAACTAACCGAGCGTAGCTCAAAGGTTATTGAAACCTGCAAATCGTTATTAGCACATTCATACATTTCCTCACAACATTCCGGTGATAACCCGAGTGCCGAAGTACTTATAACAACTCAAACATTAATCACAGTCCAACATGCTTTCACAATGATCACCACACAGTCACTAAACCACATGCTAAAAACATAAAATATACAACACCAATTATTTCGTCAGAAACGTCGGTTTTTAACCGAGCCCTGAGTACTTATTAACATGCGGATATAACTAACACAAGCATTCCATAAAGTTCCACGTGCATACTAATATATCATGCTAAAAAACAAGAATAACACAATAAAAAATAACCGCAAGAATGATAAATTCGTGTATGCACCTTAATTCTACATTCACATGCTTTCTAAACCTAACCAATTTATATGCGTCTTGTTTCATTTTAAATGCATCAATCAACAACCACACAACACACACACATCCCCCAACTCACCTTAGATTTAAAAATGAGGATGGCTTAGCACTCCTGGCTTGCCTTGACTTTGGGCATAACCTAAGAAACTCAAAAATAACTCCTAATAAATTTTCTATATTTTAGAAAATAAACTTGAGTTTTAGGGTCTAAGGGTTACCGTAGTTCCTCAAAATGAACATTAAAATCTTTCTTGGATCTGCTTAAACCCGCAGAAAAATAAACACTCTCTTCCTAATTTTAAGATATAACTTTTTGGTTTAGGAATTTTGGGTAAAACAAGTTTTTGGTGAAAACAGGTTTTTCGAGCACTCTCGGCAATTTTTACAATGGAACTGGACCGTCTCTTCAACACCACAGATCTAACAAAGGCTCGGAAATATTTCTGAATTTTTTTTAGAATTTCTCTCTCTATGGACTGAACTTTCTCTCCCTAAGTAATGAACGGGCTCTGAAAAAACCAAAAAGAATGAACTTAGCTCAGTATTTATAGAATTGGTTGTGCAATCCTCTCGCGACATGTGTACAGAAAGGTGTCATCACGCATGATGTCAGCTGCATGCAAGGTGACACCAACCGCCATGTGTCACCACGCATGTGATCCTTCCATGCAAATAGCCATGTGTCTGCCATGTGCTGGTTGCATGTGTTTCGACTCATGCAGGCCGACACTTCAACAACCATGTGTCTTCCCGTGACTAACTTGATTCCACTTGTACTACCGGGTGTCTCCGCACATGAACATTCGTTATCGCGAAGCGCCACCTTGCCCGTAAATGTGCCGAACGCAAGAAAATGGATATCTTTTATTTTACTTGTCCGTTTTCAGTAATTCTTCGACCAAAAGCCGTCATTTAATTCCCTTAAAATATTATCCACTCTACTTTATTCTTTAGAAATACTCCATCCACGGTTTTAGATGTTATTTCTCCCCGAAAACCGTCCGATCGGCTATCCAAAAATTCTTTTGATTGAAGCTTCGACTTTAATATATCTTCCTCAACTAAAAATCCTTATTTCATCTACTTATAATATTATCCATAGGTTTTTCCATCAGAAGAGTACATTTTATCCACGTCTTCCTCAAAATCTTCATTCCTGTCTAACACGTCATTCGACAAATTTAATAATTCGACAATTCCACATGATCAACTTCCTGTTTTCTTCATCTCTTTGTTGTCCTGTCTTCAAAATATTTTTATTAATTTATAGGGTCATTACAATAACCCTAACCTAATTGATGAGGACATATAAGAAACTGAGGATGTTCATGCACCAGCCATGCCAACATATCCCATGACAAGGGCAAAGACAAAAAAACTTCAACAACAATTCAATGCATATGCCGAGATGATAGCTATGCCAAATCATATGGATAACCAACAAACTTGTCTCTTGTTCCAGAACAAGCTTTTGACACCTCATGGACCAGCTATCACCAAGAGGATTCCATGAAATCCATGTCAAAACGTCACCCTATGCTACAAATAAAAAATAAAAAACAATCTTGTTCATCTTTGAAGAAGATTCTCATTGAAGATGAAATCAATGTAGTGTACTCTTTTTCTTATCCATAGTTTTGTCCCAATCGATTTTCCAGGAGAGATTTTTAACGAGGCATTACATTGATTCACCCCATTACATCATTCAGAAGACTCTATCCTATCCAGAATGTTTCATTTAGGCAACGACACTCTCTTATTCAGAAGTTTTCATTCTCAAAACACTCTAATCCATTAAAAGACTTCAAATGACGCCTAAGTGATTCAAATTCAAGTCAAAACACATTAATGCACTTTGTTTTTCCGTCTATTTTCATTTTTCTTTGTTCTCATTTAGTGTGTTTT
This sequence comes from Heliophila coronopifolia, assembly GCA_900406365.1. Classification (NCBI taxonomy): domain Eukaryota; kingdom Viridiplantae; phylum Streptophyta; class Magnoliopsida; order Brassicales; family Brassicaceae; genus Heliophila; species Heliophila coronopifolia. Next base: position 4,416 of record OVAW01001085.1, on the reverse strand, counting down.
CGATTTTTCATGTTTTGTGACTTGAATAGTCACTTTAGTACTCTATTTGTATGTTTTATTTTGTTTTGGACAAATTCAGTCTTTGTTTATGAAAAATCATAAAGTTTTCTTTCAAATTTTGGCTCTCTTTGTTACAACTATGAAGATTTCAGTTTAAGGATCTTGTATAACATTGTGTGGTTGCCCCTTGTTATCTAAATCCGTGAATCTCTCATTTCTTGTGTGATTGCCCCTTGGATTGAGTCTCTAAGTGTATCTTTCCAACTATCCACTTGAAATCACCATCCCCTCTCAATTGCTTCATTTCACATCATTTAGTAACATCAGTCCATTCCATTTGGGGTTTATATCACTAATCCATATAAATCCTTAAAATTACTCAGATCTCATGAAATATAACCCTAAAACACAAGTAAAGATTGGGATTGCTTGAAAGTCCAATATATAATCTATAAATAAAGGGAACAAAAACTAAGAAGGACAAATGAAAAAACACAAAAAATAACTGAAAATAAGACTTGGGGGTGATTTCCAAGTAATGAGGAGTTTTGATAGAAAGTCCTGAAAACTCCCTAGCGCGACATTGGCGACCCGCTATGGATTGGTCAGATCATCGACCTTGTTCTGTGGCTTGATGCCTGACTCCAAAATGCATGTTTTCTTTGGAAATTCTTGTGCGAACATTGCGACCCGCTATGGAGTGGCCGGGTCGCCGAGCGTCTTTTTTTACACGTTATTCGAAGCGGTTTCACAAGATCAAAACGGTTTAGCACTTGAAATAAATGATGGGGACTCGCCATGGACTCTTGAATCTTTCTATTTAAATCCATACTAGCAACTTTCACAGTTTCAGTTCTGATGATAGGGTATGACTCCCGTGTCGTCGGCGCAATTTTTCCCCATTTCTTCACCGTGCGGGAGACACCATGGGACCCTTGCCCTTACCAGACAACAATTGAGACATTTTGGAATAAAACCTGGTGTAAAGTCCCACAACTAAGAAAAGATATATCGTAAAAAACTTCTTTCTTAGAATCAAGAGGATGTCAAGACGCTATGTTTGATCGTGAAAATATGTAAATATAATATTTGTCCATCAATAGAATAATTTAATTAATTTAATCGTATTGACAAATCTGATTTTCAATTGATTTCCGAAATTCTCAATTTTAAACATGTAAGAGTATTTTAATTGAATATTTCGAGCTTGTTTTTGACCAAAAAGAGTATCGCAGATTTATTTTCTCTGTGGTATCCGCTGGATTTGGATCTTATGAGAATTCTCCATCAGATTTCTCATCTTGAAGACATTTATAACGCCTTGTGCATTTTCCATCTCATTCCTAATACCGTTTCCTGAATCTCCAAATCTCACCCAAAGAACTCAGTTCCCAACATATATCTTTCCTTTCGAAAAATTAAAAAATAGATCCATAGAGATCTCCTTTGCCATGGAGGGTTAGAGACACTCTAAACCTTAATTTCATATACAAAATTTCTAAATAAATCCATATAAAAAAAAAGCCCAAAAGAGACCAACGAATATTCCATCATATCTCCTCATTGAAACATAAAAAGAAACTCCATCCACGAGATCAAGAAGAAAACGGCGGATATAGCTTTTCTTATGTATTGAGGGAGAGAAAACATTTTTTTCCACTATCTAGATTGAAAATGAAGTTTAAAAATAAAATAAAAATATAATCATAATTCAACTTGGGACTTTTTTGTTTCAGAAAATTTTCTGAAAACTTTACCGAATCTATTATTTTTTTAAACCTTTTTTGTGTTTCATTTTTGTAGCCTTTATAATTAAAAACTCAAAGAAGTCATATATATACCAAATTTGCTAAATAATTTAAAATTAAACTAAATAACCTAAAATTTATAACATAAGAAAATAATTTATAAATTATGTAATTTTCTATAATTTTATATTAGATTTTCGAACAAAAATTATTTTTAAATTTCCCAAATAATAAAATTGTTTTACCGAAAGGACCGAAACTGAACCGAAACCAAACCAAATAAAATATTTTTCGAACGGTTTACCATGTATCATCTACCAAATATCCGAAAAAAACATATTTCCTGAACTGAAACCCAACCGAATAACTGATCGTCCACCCCTGATCAAGATTCTTCTTATACTAATTCAACTTACAAAAATATATTACTCATAGGCTTGTTGTTAGAATCCCACATCAGAAGTGTTGATAGAGTTTTAGTAATATAGAAAAAAATTTGAGTCAGTCAACTCATTGCTAATGGTTTGAGTTGGAAGTGGATAGAGGGAAATCAGTATTTCAATCTGGAAGTTTTTCCTATCATAATCCCAAGTGCATGGCACTAACGCTGTAGACTGGCATTGAATCCATAGGAAGCGGTGACTTTTGAAACTCTAGAACACAGAGATTTTAGGCTTAAATAGATAATTAATGCTGGCATTAACCAGAAAGCGGGGGTTCGTGAACTAATTAACTTTGAAATACAAATAAAATTATAATTCAAGTAATAATAAACTGAAATAAAGCGATAAAAAACGATTAACTAACATGCTTTCATTGACTTCCGATCTAATGGGTTTTAGAAATGAAACTAGGAGTATTCATATAGGATAGAATTTGCTTTTATTAAGATTTAGCTTATAACCTAAAGTAAATGCAACCCGCTTAGGTTTCGATTACATTCCTTATCGAGGTAATATATGCCACACCGATGAGCTCTCTAGGGGTGTGGTACCGAGCCTTGACGCATTAAGTTCTTGTAAATTAACCACTAATAGTCTAAAGTCCTTGACTTCAAGCTCAGGAAACTAATAGCAGGTCGGTAAAGGATTTCTGCACGGCTCACACTTACAGCAGAATCTCTTCTAGGCTAGAATTTCCGGACGAGGTCTCATATAATCGTGATATATCCCCTAAAACATAAAATCTATGGCAATGTTCTCTTCCTAAACTAGCATCCCTAAAATCCTGAACTTGCATCCCTAGCATTTTCAACACGTCGAGATTCTCTAGAAAAATCCTGCTTGAAGGGTTGCGACCAGCAAGCAAACCTCCGGGTCGCCAAATGAGTTTTTTCTTACTATTTTATGCAATTTTGTGCATTTTTCGCTCCTTTTTCATAAAATCTTTAGTGCCTATTGGAAATCAACCCTAAAAATGCAAATATGCAGTAAAGATGCTTGAAATAGTCCCAATGGTGTATTTATGATGCGATTAGTCGAAAAAAATGGCACTCTCAAAATTCACAAACCCAGAATATCCCGAGTTTCCATTATGGTTTTTCATCATTATTGCTTTTTGCTATCACTCCAAATTTACTAAACTCTTCTTATATCTCTTCATCACAAATCTCCGTACGAAAATTACAAATATGTTATATATCTGAATTTTGTGAACATTTTCTTGAATTTTTTTAATCTTTGATGCTACCATCAAAAAATTTCATATACAGATTGTGCCTGGACATTTCATTCTCTCATACTCTTTTTTGAATCCTCCGAACATACATCTTATTTTATGTGAAATTATGTTTATTCTTATATATCTTTCTCTTTCTAGTATCTTGTCTTGTGTTTCTTTTGCTGCTTTCACAATACATTTTCTCTTCTTATGAAATCACTTATTTGTTTGTGTTTTTATAGAAGATATGTCTTTGAATATTTAATTTATTATGCTTTTATGTTATGTTTTTTTTTTGTAAATGTAAATTGTGTTAAAATATGTTCTCTAAAAATGGAAAAAAATATAATTATTAAAATTCAGTAAAGTATTCTAAAAATATATTTTGATTTTGCTGTTGAATTAAGATAATTGGTGGAAGACATCTTCGAGAAGAACAAAATATAACTATATGTAGATTTTTTATTTATTTAGTTTTTTCTATTTAAATTATTATTTTGTTCTCATTTAATTATTATATGGTTTGGTAGATGGATTTTTCCTCGTTTCAAGACTACAATGATAATTTTGCTGATATAGAAGCAAGAGAATCCGGAAATAATATTGTTGATAGATGTAAAAGAAAACGAATTTTGAAAACAAAAACTAATTCGTTGCCACCTAAACCAAGAAAAAAAATGCATGCATGGTCTTTTGTATGGGATCATTATACGAGAATTATAGAGAATAATAATAAATGTAAATGTCATCATTGTGGTAAAATAATGAGTTGTGTTTCATCATCCGGAACTACAAATTTGCACCAACACTTAACATCATGCAAAAAATATACGATTTTGAAGGATAATCAACAAAAGATTTTAAGTCATGATAATGTTGTTGGTGACGATATTAAATTAGCAAAAGTGTCTAAACATATTTTCAGAGAAGCTTGTAATGAGATGCTTGTTTTGGGTGAATTGCAACTCTCTTTCATTGAAAGTTTTGCTTTCAAACATTTTTGCAGTCG
>OVAW01001084.1:0-10600 GCA_900406365.1 Heliophila coronopifolia | reverse complement strand
CATGATAGATTCAGGGATTATTAGATTTGATAGATCTAACAGTTGATTGAAAGGCTCGTCACTGTAAATGATTTTCCGCCATTTTGACTAGGTCCAGTCTGCGGATAGTCCACATCCAACCTGCGTCCAATCCATTAAGCCTTCTGAAATATGGATTTTTACTCTGTTTACGCATGTTCTTCACTAATTATTACTCATACTCCTGATATATAAAATATGCAATATTCCTAATATGCTAATATACAAAACTAAGCCTAAAGTGTTTAGAACACACTAAGTATGATGAATGAATTATGCAAAAATGACCTAAAACATATGCTTAAAACACATTAAAATACGTGTGATCAACATGTCCGCCTCAACTATATTAGAGTTCTGGAGCAAAAAAAAAAAAAAAATCTCTCTATAAGTCTTATTTGTAAGAAAAAAAAACTACTTTATTTGAGTTGGTGGACCTCAGACGATTGTACTTCTCGCACGTCTTGTTTAGCCGGTCTTGAACCTCGCATGCCGATAAGACTTGATCTTTTTAGTTCCACCAAACACCATCTAATTCAACTAGTCAGGTCCTTTTATCATGATGCATCCAGCAGATATCGTAACTTTTGTCATTTGCCTTGAAATAATGTTTTTGGATAGTTAGAAAAAAGTACGCTTTAATAATTAAGAAGGTTAATTTTTTTTGTCATCAAAACTTAAACAAAATGTTTGGTTATCCAAAAAGGAATCACCGAGTTTACATAGCTAAAATTTAAAGAAGGTTAATTAAAAGAGTATTTTCATACAAGAAAATACAGGATTCTATTTTAATAAAAGTTATTATTCTTAATTTTAAACCAAAAAAACAGGCTTGTGCGCGGCATAAAAGATCTCTCTAATATTATACTACGATTTTTTTATGGGTCCTTAATATCATATTTTATGGACCCTATTTGTAAAATATTTTTTTTTTTCCGGTGGGCTCCGGACGGTCGCACTTCTCGTCCCCTCCTAAGACGGCCCTCAGTGTGCCTCGTTAAAAGTAGCATGATTTATTCCAACATAAAAACAAATCTTTTTGTAGTATTAGACAACTAAGAACATTACATGACTGTATTTATTAAATAAATTGGAAAAATGGAAGTTGCATTTCTATAATGGATAAGTAGTGATTTTTGCACGTCAGTCATCGTGTCAATATCATCTTAACTAAACTAATAAAAAAATCAGATAAAATATATTTAAAATTTGATAAAGAGCATCTTTGAGATTAAGTGGAGAGAAACAAGGAGAAGACTTGTACGAAGCATTGACTTTGAGACTAAACAAATGGAGTACTTCTCACAACACTTCGTTTCTATTTTATTGTTATTGAATGAAACACCAACATTAAAATATATCTAGAATTTTATATGAGCATCTTTGAGATTAAGTCGTATCCCAATAAAGTTGTTCAGTATTTTCTTAGTTTAGCATTGTTGGCGAATTTCTAATATTTAAGAAAACTCCCATAAGAAGAGTTAGTCAGGTTTTTGCAATTGTATATTGAAGAAAAGATTGAATTTGCATTTCTTTAATGGATAAGTAATGATTTTTTAACCCGACAATTCTAGCTCTAGTGGTAAAAAGACTTACGAATGTGAGTTCCGCTATTTGAGTTCGTGTTGTGGGGAGTCGACGAATTCCACTCTAACCTGGTAAGAGGTCCATGTCGATGTGGTTACTCTTACCCGAGAGGATTAGTCGGGCTTCGGTCCGGATATCCCCTTGTTAACCAAATAATAATAATAATAATAATGATTTTTGCAATTTTTTTATTTCCCCAATAGTGATAGTATCAACACATGTTTTAACTACAGTAATAATAAACCAGATGTTAAAAAAAAATTAAAAATATTTTCACTCTTAGTTATCATTCAGCTTTTCCCTTTTTTTTGGGCTGTCTAATACTCAATACTCCGCAGAGGTTTGTAAAAACAATTTTATCCCCTGGATATGAAAATTTACATATTTACCAAAAAGAAAAAAAATATCTAAAATTTTTATTAAAATCTTAGACTTCATTAGTGTAAAGTATATTTGACTGGTTAGAGTGCCACTAGCAGTGACTATGACATCGGTAGTTCGATTCTCCGACGGGAAAATGATATTTCCTATAACTGGATTTTAAGCCCAAGTTAATAATAATAAAAAAAAAACCTTAGACTTTGAGTATAACAAATACTTTTGAGTTTATTAAATAAAAAATTTCAAAAAAGTTAATTAATAGTTTTAAATGGTTCTCGATTTTTTTTTTTGCCGGCTATCTAGAATGTTAAATTTATTTATTTATTTTTTGGTAAATGAGAATGTTAAAATCTTGATTTGAATTTTATTTCATATTTAAAAGGAGTCAATATTGATGAAGCAAAGCCTAAGGAGTTTTCCGAGAATCCTAAAAGTGGGACCAACTCACGATCGAAAACTAATATAAACAATAATTATATGATATAATCTTTTTTTTTCAATATATTATATAATCTTTTATAAGAGCTTTTTTTATATAAAAAATCGAAAAAAATCATATTAACGAACAGCGATTATGAATCCATATGGTGCTTACAACATTTTGTATTTTTTATTATATTATAAAAAAACTTAACCAAGACTTTTAAGTTGAACTAGAGAGTATAAGAACTAGAAGACTTGAGAGAAGCATTTTGTCTTCTTCTTTTCGGATCAACCTACTACTTTGAGATTTCAGATCCACATTGTCTTCTTCTTTTCGGATCAACCTTTTTTTTATTTTCCTATTTCACAGTCTCGTCATGGAGCCTAAGGAAGTTTCTATACCCCAAATCCACGAGCATCGTATGATTCCTTGTAATGATCTTCGGAGAGGTGAATGTTGTAGACGATTGAAAGATACCAGCGATGGCTACAACTGCAAAGAATGTGATCTTTTCTTCCACAAAGAATGTGGCGACTCCAACATTCTTATCAAGCACCCATCTCACTCCGCTCACGATCTTATACTTCTGAGACTTGCACCTGGTTCCAATAGCAAGTGTAATATATGTGGAACGTTGATTTCTAGATCAAAATACACTTGTTTGACATGTGACTTCAATATAGATCTATATTGTGCCAAGTATCCGCCACCAGATGTTCTTGACATATCTCTTACACATCACCACAAGCTCACCCTTCTCAAGGAGCCGATAAAGTTTGAATGTGCTGCTAACTGTGGGGTGAATTTCAATGGATTTCCGTACAAATGTCATGAATGCGATTTAGCCTTCCATGTTTATTGCGTGAGGCACCCACCACTTGTAAACCATCCATCAGAGGTAAACCACATTCATCATTCCTCACACTCTCTTAAGCTCGTCATGTATCCATTGCCAAATTATTTTGATGGAAAATGTCGTCTTTGCGGAAACCAAATTAATGATAGATTTTTTTATCATTGTTCTTTTTGTAACTTCACCTTGGATATCCGTTGTGTTTTAAACCCATCACCAAAATTTCTTTGGGATTTGAAAACCCATGCTCACCAACTCACACTTCTCCCAAGAGTCATTACTTTTGCTTGTAATACTTGCGGTCTTAAGGGAGATCGAAGCCCATATGTATGTTTTCAGTGTGATTTCATGATCCATCAAGACTGTGTTGGCCTTCCACGCGTCATCAATATCAATCGGCATGATCACCGCGTTTCTCGCATTTCTCAACTTGGTATTGCTAATTCTGACTGTGGAGTTTGTCGCAAGAAAGTGGATTGGAGTTGTGGTGGTTATTCTTGTAAGAAGTGTCCTCAATATGTCGTTCATTCGAAATGCGCTACAAGAGCTGATGTCTGGAACGGGAAAGAACTCGAAGGAGTACCTGAAGAAATAGAAGATATAGAGCCATATGTTGTAATAGATGCCGACACGATACAGCATTTCAGTCACAAAGAGCACCACTTAAGACTCAACATCGATGGTCTTCTATGTGACGAAAACAAGCGTTGCAATGCATGCACTCTTCCTATATATCTCCGATCCTACTATGGTTGTATGATGGACTGTGATTTCAAGCTTCACCAAGACTGCGCTAACTTCCCTAAAAAGAAATGGCATATTCTACATAATGAACGTCTTTCTTTAGTTACAAGTATGAATCGTAGCTTTTTGTGTGAAGCTTGTTTTAGAATGTCCAATGGTTTCAAGTACGGAGACGAGAGAAAGAATCTAGATGTGCTTTGTGGTTCAATTTCAGAGCCATTTTTCCATCCAAGTCATCCTCATCATCCCTTATATTACACTGGACCAAGCGGAAACTATGGACTCTGCAATGGTTGCAACAAGAAAGAAACATGCGTGCTCAAATGCATTGAAGATGGTTGTGGATTTGTATTATGTTTTAAATGTGCCACTTTGCCACAAGTTGTAAAGCATAGAGTTCGTGATCATCCTCTCTCACTATGCTATGGCGGCGAAGAAGCAAGTGGTAAATATTGGTGTGATATTTGTGAGAAAGAAACCAATCCAAAAACATGGTTCTACACATGTAAATATCACCAAGCTAGCATGCATGTAGGGTGCGTGTTCGGAGACTTCGCATTGCTCTTGCCAAGAAGCACAATAACCTTTAGGAGAAAATCATACGAGGTGATACTGAATAATAGCATGTCTCACCCAGTTTGCTGGTCGTGTAAATCTCATTGCATTCAAAATATTATCTTGAAGAGGCTTGAAATCTCAGATGGCTACATTTGCTCTTTTGATTGCCTATGTATGTTAGCACGTGCTCTAGCGTGATCAAATCATTTCAATGTTATGAGTTCAATTCCTTAATGTATTATTTAACTAAGACTATTACAGTCTTTATGATCTTTCTATTCCTTATGTTTTCAGCTGTAAAATCTTTAAATTCTTAAACCAAAAATGTAATAAACTCTATATATGAAGCCAAAATATTAGGGTTTGTTTTGAAGAGAATCCATAAAAGGATTATCTTTTTTATTACGCAAGAAATAAAGGAAATATGAAATCAATTTAAGAAAACTCAGTAATAGAAATATGAGTTTTATATGAGGGAAAGATTTGGGGAGGAGGAGAAACCTTCAAATATCTCCATTGTGCTCATAATGGGCCCTTAACATGTTTCTTTTAATCTCCCATTTGGACAAGTTTATTGCTATTCTAAGTTGATTTCCATAATGTATTACTTTCTCTAAGGACCGTTATTAGATTGGTGGGTCGTTATTGGATTTGTGTTTTGATGTATTTTAATGTAATTGGATTACATTGTATTTTAAGTGGTTTTAAAGGAATTCAAAATAATCTAGTGTGATTTTTAATGTAATTCAATTACGTTGTATTTTAAATGGTTTTAAATGATTTAAAACTACCATATGATGATTTTGAAATACTATTGTATTTTATTTGGTTGTATTTTATTTGATTTTAAAATATTGTGCATTTGATTTGGTTGTATTTGATTTTTTTTTATCATCATTTAAAAAATTAATTATAAAATAATATTTTAAAATTCAAAACCCCGAAACCCGTAATCCGAAACCAGAAAAACCCGAGCCTAAACACCCAAACCCGAACCGGAATCCAAAAATCAAAAAACCCGTAAACACGAAACCTGAACCAGAAAACTTGAAAACCCAAAACCCGAAACCCGAAACCCTAAACCCTAAACCCTAAACCCGAAACCCTAAACCCTAAACCCGAAAATCAAAAAACCCAAAAACGAAACCCTAAACTCAAAATCTGAAAACCCGAAAATCCAAACCCCAAAAATTTTAGCCTTAAAGTTGAATTGAAAACCCGAACCTTGAATCTAAAACATAAACCTTAAATACCTAAATCGAAAACCAAAAACCAAAATACATCAAAATACAATGTCAAAATAGTTGTATTTGTTTACTCATGTTTTTCAAATGAAATACACTAAAATCCAAATCCAATGATTTCAAATCCATATTGAATAACACTTGATTGAATGTATTTAAAATACATAAAAATACACAATCCAATAACATTGTATTTTAATATTTTAATGTAGTTGTATAAAATACGTAATTGAATAACACTGTATTTTAAAGTACTTTTGTCAAATACGCAATTGAATAACATTGTATTTTAATGTAATCTGGTAAAATACATGATTGAATAACACTGTATTTTAATTTAGTTTACCAAATACACAATTGAATAACACTGTATTTCGTACTGATTTTAAAATACATTAGAACACAACATCCAATAATCCCACCTAAGAATCTTGTAATCCTGTTTTTAATAGAATTTTTTTTTCTAATGTGAAAGGCCTTTTATTTTCTGTAAAATCTTCCTTTCAAAAAGAAGAAAACAACTCTCAGTCCTATCTGTTGGAAATTTTCAAGTCTATAAACTAGAGGCATTGCTACGTAGAAGAAAAAAAAAGACAATCGTCATAGGCAACCGAAAAAATGCATATATTTAGGCAACATTTATTTCTTTTTTATAAAAAAAAAATAGACCACATTTTAAATAATTTAAACCAAATATATGTTTTTTGTTTAATAGAAGACACCGTATATATTTTTTTTCGTCTTAGGCGTCTTTGAGTGTAGGCACGACGCTAAAAACAAAACAAAATTGTGATGACAAGTTTTTTTATATTATAGAGCATGCATGTCTTTCGCAACGTCATTATTCAATCATAACTTTGCATTAATTTTGAAAACAAAAATAGCTCCAAGGGATTTCCTTGAATTGAAAACAAAAACTAAAAACTAAAGAAAAAGGTATTGTGGGGCGGCAATAAATTCTTGAGAAATTCTATCAACTAAAAAAAGCTAGGATATGTGAGTTATACTTATAGGTCGTGGCAGTGGCGGTTAAATGTAGAGTAAGGGGAGACATTTTTTCCGATCCTCTAATTTTTTTTCTATAACATTTCTATTAGATTTAGAACTATTTTGAAAAAAGAAAAAAAATTGAAGGAAATGCTCCAAAATTTTTAGTTTTGGTTTAGGTCCCAAAATTTTAGAATATTTCAAAGCCAGACTTGGGTGGTAAATATGATAATATGCTTTTTTGTAGATTGTCTTTAACTTTGAATTTTTAAGTAGAAGGTGAGATATCATTTATGCATGAACTATCGAGAAAGGAGAATGTGATTTTAGGAGCTCATGTTAATGGTGAATTCGCTTTGTTACTTCTTTCTCTTTTTTCGCCTTATATCGGAGCCTCTTTGACCTCAAAGAAGATCATATAGTAACTAAAACATTCCCTCAAATCTCGAGCTAATGATCTTAATTTAAATCTTCAGCATGGTTATAAAAAATTGATGTTTTTGTCAATCACAATCACTTGTTTTAAATCCAATGTTTATAATCTTCTGAAAATGCTGCAGCAATCAAATTCCTGTGATTGCAGACAGGACTAGCTTTGAGCATAGGGCCATAGGATATGAGAAACATTCGGTCCCAAAGTAAAAAAAAAAAAAAAAATTAAATAAGTTTTAAGATATTTAAAAAAAAAACTAATATTATGTAAGATGCCCCTAAAATAATTATTCTGTTTGTGCCCCGGAATTTTGGAGGGTCATGCTCAAAACTTTTGATTTTTTGGATAGAATAAAAAATGAATCTACATTAAATCTTCAAAGACTTGGCAATACATCTCGTCTCGTTTTTTGGATAAAATAAAAAATGAATCTAGAATAGATTTAGTTAAATCTCAGGATAATTGTTTATTTCTCTAATTCCCTCCATGTTTCCGTTTTCAATACATCTCATCTCGTTTTCATTTACGATTATTCAAGTTCCGCATTCCCATTATGTTCCTGATAAATCTCAATTCCGTTTGTCCACCTAAAACAAAATACTCTAGTAGTTAATATTCTGTGTAAACAAATTACAATATAAATTAACAAAAGTTAAGTTTTTACATTGACTACCCAAAATTATTCGCCTCCTAAACCGGACTGCCTTTTACGAACTAAACCGGTTAATCAAAGTATTATGGGCTTCATTGAGCTTTAATAATGTGGGCCACCATATTCAACAGTTTAGGAGCCAAGTAATGCAAAACAAAAAGGCTATTATTTTGTTGGTTAAGAGGAAACGAAGAAGAAGAAGAAATAGTTGTATTTAAGTTGATTTATTTGTGTTTAATTGTTGTGGATATGTATAGTAGTCTAGTGGTAAGTGCGCGGATGGAATAATTAAAGGTCACAGGTTCGAATCTCATGTCTTGGAAGTTTACAAGAAAACAATGACAACTTTGGGTAATTTACGGTTTTATTCTCTATTACAATGCTCATACTTAATTCACTTTTGGTAAAGTAAAAACTAAAAACTTATATGGTCAAAATGAGTTTAGTACGCTTATAACACAAACTTTTCAACACCAAAATGCAATTTTTTCACCATTAATTTAACCACTTTTTAAACGTGAAATGTTTAAGTAAAAAACACATACTGATCTAGAAAAGTCAAAATATTCCACGAGATTACTGTTTAACTAATGACCAGAAGCAAAGTTTAATTACAAACTGGATTAGTCAGACACAACCTAGGAAATTGTCTTAATTTTTCCATTTTGCAAACATTGGAGTCCCAAATTCAAAATTCAGACAAATTCGGTAATTCTAGAAAACAAACCAGTACGCTGTTCGGGTAAATATCAAGAGGTTTGCACGAGGTATGACTGCACGAGGTATAACTTTGCACTAGAAAACCAATAGACAGAGACGAACCAATTGGAGTTGTCACTCCTTTTGACTCATTCATTCTGAATACCTTCAATACCTTCCTGATGTAATCACATTGAGATAGTGTAAGAACTCCACCTCCACGTTCTCTCTCTATATCCATCCCTAAGATTTTTCTGGCTTTCCCCAAATCTTTCATTTCAAATTCTGTTTTTCAGAAGATATTTTACCTTTTGATGCAAGGAGCATATCATCAACATATAGCAGCAAATAGATGTAATTTCCTTCTTCTATCTTCATGTAATAGACACAATAATCATAACTGCTTTTCTTAAACCCAAAACCAGTAATGAACTAATCAAAACACTTGTTCCACATCCTTAGTGCTTGTTTCAATCTATATAGAGCCTTATGTAATAAACACACATACTTTTCTCTTTTCTTAACCTCATACCCTTTTGGTTGCTCCATATGGATCTCTTCATCTATATCTCCATGTAGAAAAGCTTTTTAACATCTAGCTGTTCCAATTCAAGATCTTGATTCACTGTTATAGATAGTAACAGCCTAACTGAAACATGTTTTACAACTTGTGAGAAGACTTCTTCATAGTCTATAAATGTCCTTATGTGAATACCCTTTTGCGACTAACATTCCTTTAAATTTGAAAACCCATTTTCAATTTTTCAACTCCTGGTATTCATGGTTTCAATTTGAAAACTCATTTTCATCCTATCACCTTCTGTTTCTCATCCATTTTTCAATAATAATATTTTTTGGAAAACATATCATTAACTAGCCCTAAATTTGTATTTTTCAATTCTCTTCACTACAAGAAACAAGCCATTTAGCGACTGTTGAATTACTCGCTAAGCAGTCGCTAAACGCGATAGCGACTCTTAGGCGACTAGATTAATGTAGTCGCTAAACGTTAGTTGCAAAGTCTTCGTAGTCGGCACATAGTCGCTCTATAGCGACAACAGAAATTTCGTCGCAAAGAAGACGCTACGACGTAAGTCGGTAAGTAAATGCTAAGAGGACGTTAACCACCGGCATATTTACTGCAATTTAGCGACTACATTTTGCGACTTAGTTACTTCTACTTTGCGAGTACAAACAGCGAGTTTTAGCGACCCACTAACGTTTACGATGGACTGTGCTTAACGATTACGTAGTGTCTACATATGTAGTCGCTAGTGTTTGATCGCGAGGGTGTCGCTAGTGTTTGATCGCACGGAAGTCGCAAATTTTGCGACTTCATTACTTCTCCTTTGCGAGTACTGACAGCGAGTTTTAGCGACTCCTAACGTTTACGCTGGAATGTGCTTAACGATTACATAGCGACTACATATTTAGTCGCTATTGTTTGATCGCGAGGTTGTCTCTAGAATATCATCGCACATATGTCGCTAAGTCGTGGCCGCAATGTAGTCGCTATTTTTGTTTTTTTGTTTAATTTTTTTTTTCTATTTTAATTTTGTTTAATTTTTTTTTATTAAAATCTAAAAATAAATTGAAAAATAAAAAATAAAAGTGTTTTTATTAAATAAATTTAAAAAACAAAAAAAAAACAAAAAAAAAATCCCTAAATCTAGGATTGTTGCTCTGGCGGTGGCGGAGGCGAATCAGTCCCACCATCTTGGGTACCATCTCTTTCGGGAGATACAATATGAACAATATCCGGATCGATCGGGGCATTGTTCGGCGCCGGGTTGTTGAAGTTGAAAGCACTTAATGCTTGAGACTGAAGAGCGGCGGCCACTTGCGGGTTATCTTGAGCGATGAAAGAAAGCACCGTCATCATTTGGCTCACGGCCGTTCGGAGCGTATGAATCTCCTGGCGAAGAGCTGGCGCTTCAGAAGATCCAGTCGAGGGCGGAGATAGATGCGGGATTTTGCCTATGCCGATGGTCTTGCCCCTTTTCGTTTTGGGCGCCACTTC